>PITA01000664.1:0-14102 GCA_004023965.1 Spilogale gracilis | reverse complement strand
TTTTTTTTAACAAGATTTTGTTTATTTGACTAGACAGAGAGAGACAGTGAGTACGCGCACATGAGCACACAGGCAGGTGGAGTGGCAAGTAGAGGAAGAGAGAGAGGGAGAAGCAGGCTCCCCGATGAGCAGAGAGCCCGATGTGGAGCTTGATCCCAGGACCCTGGGATCATGACCTGAGCCAAAGGCAGACGCTTAACTGACTGAGCTAACCAGGCACTCCGCTTTTTATTTTTTAGAAGAATTTTATTGATTTATTTTAGAGAGAGAACAAGCACGCTTGTGTGTGCAAGTGTGGGGAGGGACAAAGGGGGAAGGAGAGGAAGAGGGAGAGAATTTCAAGCAGAACCCCTCTTGGCTGAGCACTGAGCATGTGAGGGGGCTTGATCTCATGTCCCTGAGATTACATCTTAAGCTGAAACCAAGGATCTGAGCTGGAACCAAGAATCAGATGCTTAATGGGCTGAGCCACCCTGGTGCCCCAAACCACTTCCTGTTTTACTTACCCAGTAGAGAGGAGCACCGTTTGGTGTGTGGATTAATTATTAATTGTCACCAACTAGCCACTTTTGTAACAAAGACGACTAATTCTTCTAGTGTGTTGTCATAGTTTGAGTTTCTACATAGCTTTCTCCAAATTTCAGTCCTTTCCTTCTTTAACTCTGAAGTGTACATTAGCTCTGTTTAGTTCAGCTAATGTTTTCTGTTATCTTGCCTGTGTTTAGTAATGAGGATGCAACATGGTTCAGACCTGGTCCCTGTCCTAGAATCAGGAAAAGAATCTGATATGGTACTATGAAGATATCACAGTTACGTACTAGTTTATGCTTTTTTTTCCCTCTAAGACTTTATTTTACAGAGAGAGAGAAAGGAAGAGGAGAAAGGGAGAGAGGAAGGAAGGGTGAGGAGAAGGGGGGAGAAAGAGGAGCATAGGCTGAGAGAGAGAGACTCTCACTCCATGCTGAGCATGGAGCCCAACGTGGCCTGAATCCCACACCCGCCTGAGACCAGGACCTGGCCCGAAACCAAGAGTCAGACACTTAACCAACTGAGCTACCCAGGTGCCCTTTTTTTTTTTTTTTTTTAATGACAACTATAATAACTTTGAGCAACCATTCTTGAACGTTCCCTTTCTGTGTAGGTAGTCGTGCAAGGGGAATATTTGAAATAGGAAGGGGTATGGCCTGGACACTGACTGATCAGCTGGTGGCAGTGCTGAAGCAGGTTTCTAGAGGCTCCCAGCTATAGCAGGCTTTATCCCCTTGGTTATGGAACTGGGGGACAGCTCAGCAAGTCCTGAGGGAAGGACCAATGCACTTACTTATAGGGATGGGCCAGTACTTGACTATTTTAACAACTGTCCCCTATGTAGTGATGCATACTGACAGAATATTGCCTTGACCCAGGGAAGGTGATAGAAACTCACACTTGTAAACACCAACTCCATAGGAAAGTCACTGTTCTTCCTCTGTTGACAACGGAGCTGTGTAGATTCCGAACCAGACATGGCAAAGAAAGACAATCCGAAAACTATTCCCTTGAGAATGTTCATTTTCTTTTATAAGCATTTGAAATTGGGCAGCACCCAATAAATGTTACTGACTGACTGACATTTACTGAATGCCCAGTGTATACAGAGCACGTCCTGGGAAATTTATAAAAAGAAAATACAAATGACCTAAATTAAGCTTGTTGTTATTTTAATGATTGATGAAAAGAGCAGCCTTTTGGAAATGAGTATATAATCATAACTATACCCTAATGAAGTCTTGTGAAGAGATAGGTAACCCAAACTTAAGATCAAATGTGTTTTACAGAGTGCTTCCCTCCTTCATTATTCAAGTTCTGGTCTTCGTCAGCTGCCGCTGCTAAGGGCCAGGCAGAATGAAACGCCTATAACTCAAAACAAATAACCAGCCCCACACCTGAAAAACAAAACAAAACAAAACAAAACAACCCTCACATGTCCCCCACTTGAAACTCAAGTTTGCATCTGTGATGGGATTTTGACCATCATACAACTTTACATCCACATAAAATATGATGCAGCTGCTTTTCAGGGATGAGATGCTTCCCCCAAAGGGTCCTTGGTAAAATGATCTTTGAGAGCTAGGGATGAATTATACAGCCTGAAAGTTGTCAAATGCACAAACCTGCCCCCAGTAAGGATGACTGACCTAGAAGCAACTCATTTGCTAGTAACTTAGGCTGTGACATTCTTTCATTTCTGGTATTTTCTTGGGCATGTCAAAAAAAGTCTTGTACTATCCAAAAATTCTTCAAGTTTTATTGTTTAAACAATATTTTAAAAATTGGATTATTTTATCAGAGACCAGGTAAACACAGAATTAAAAAGACGTAAACATTTGAAACTAAAGCCTAAGATCTTACTTGCGAAAAAAAAATGCATGAATGAAAATTTTCGATTAGAAAGCAGGGCATTGGAGATAAATGAGACACAATTATGAGTTCCCTTCTGGTGTTAGATTATGACTTTCAGGAAAAGGAGGTAATAAAAGCGTCGGGAGAAAGGTATTTGTCTGACATTGTGTCAGATTTTGTAAGGCCCACGAACACCTTGAGAAGTAACAGCTGGGAGGAGTCGACTGAGAGATTTAGCGGTATTTGGAAAGTTGCCATTATGTCTCCTTGGCTTTCTTAAAAAGCATTCATTTGGTATTTGTCTTTTACTTTTATTAGCTTAAAAAATTTTAGCAGATTGTCACACAAATGACATTATGGGAGATATTCACAATTTTGTTGATTACTTTTCAAGCCATTCTTAGTGTTACTTTAATTATTCTAAATAGCATTTTGAAACTGTTTAGATGAATTGAAAATAAGATTCATTCCAAAGAAGTGATATGGAAAAGATATTCTTAGAGTCAGAATTTTAGACCAGAAGGGGACCTACAAATCTTCTAATTTGGTCCTCTCATTTTGCAGATACGGAGACCAAGACCCAGCTGGGTGAAATGGCTAAACCCAAGGTCAGCTGAGGTGATTCTGGGCACGAACCAGGCTTTCTTCCTACTAAGGGCCAAGTCCACACTGCCTGTCCGCTTCTCATTCCTACTCAAGGTTGCTCATGGTGATGGCCCCACTCATCCTCCCCAACAGAGGACAGCAACCACAGTTTCTGGCTGATGGCCACAGGGCAGTGGCTGTTCTCACTCGCCAAGGATGCACATGCATTTACTTGTCTTTCTTTCTTTCTCTTCCTTCCTTCCTTCCTTCCTTTCTTTCTTTCTTCTCTTCCTTCCTTCCTCCCCCCCCCCCCAAGATTTCATTTATTTATATGAGAGAGAGAATGAGCAGTGGAGAGAGGCAGAGGGAGAGGGAGAAAGAGAAGCAGACTCCCTGCTAAGCGGGAAGCCTGGTGTGGGCCTCCATCCCAGGACCCTGAGATCATGACCTGAGCCAAAGGCAGACACTTAAGGGACTGAGCCACCCAGGTGCCTTACTTAACCCTTCCTTCCCCTCTGTATGCAGCTTATCTTTCTTCCAGTTCTTATTAAATCTGATGGAACCTGTGAGCACCCAAATCAATGTTCATGAATTTGTGGAGAAGACAGTTGCTATATTCAAGTCAGGAAACTGTTAAGTCAGCTATGATAAAGAATTCAAATTGCTCAAAAAAGTGCTTCTAAATGCCTTTTAGTATTTGCACACATGTCTTCTTGCAGTTTTAATCTGTTTCTTCTCTCAGGCATTGGTTTTCAGGATTTTTCTGTTCTTAGTCTCTCATTTACTAATCTGCCACACATGACAGATGCTTTCCACTTTTTTCTGGAACCTTTTGTTTGGTTCTTGTGCTTACTGACTCTGGGACTTTATGTAAGTCACTGAACTAGTTGCTCTGGGGGAAGAGGGACGGTATTGGATCTTCTAAACCTTAGTAAGCACTGACCACACATATTCTAGGTGCCTAGAACCATGTGCTGCTCCTGGAAACTAAGCAGGGACAAGGAGCTTTGTTGGGTCTTGCTGGTTGCATTGGAAGCTCAAGATTAAAAGCATGTAACAACAGAGTGTGCCCGACCAAGCAGAGAAGGTGAACACTGAGCATTGGCAAAACCCCCAATATGTGATTTGAATGAGGCTGTGGCAACTCAAGGTGGCCTCTGGAACCTGAGAGCCTGGGTTCAAATTCTAGCTTTGCTCTTCACTCACCACCCGACCCTGGGTATGTCTCTTCACCTTCTGTGCTGCAGTGCCCTGATTTGTCAGGTGGTAAGAAGAAGAGCACATAGCCTTCAGGCTATCCTGGGATGAGGTGGGAGCATTCAGCTCAGTGCCCAGCACCACATAACCATCAGCTGGTAACAGCGTGCTCCACACTCACAAGTCAGCACCGAGACAGGCTGATGTGGTTCAAGCTCCTGGTGTCTTGATGGAGGACGCAGGATTTGAGACGGAGCTCTGATTACAGTTGAGATTTGAACAGAGAACCTTGATTGCCAGGAAAAGTTTTCAGGAGACAGAGAGTGATCTGTGGTTCCTTGAGTAGTTTAGATATAAATGAGAGTAGTAGTTTAGGATCAGCACTGGATTGTTTTTTAAAGGTTTTTAACTTTTTAAAAAAGGTTTTATTTATTTATCTGACTCAGAGAGAGCACACACAAGCAGGGGGAGTGGGAGAGGGAGAAACAGGCTCCCCACTGAGCAGGGAGGCCAACGTGGGACTCCAACCCAAGACCCTGAGATCACGACCTGAGCTGAAGGCAGACGCTTAACTGACTGAGCCACCCAGGTGCCCTGCAGATTTTTCATTTTTAACTAATCTCTATGTACCCAACATGGGGCTTAAATTTACAAACCCAAGATTAAGAGTTGCACGCTGCACTGCCTGAGCCAGCTGGACGCCCCTACTTTTTCTTTTTTGTAATAGCAAAGTAAATGTAAACATTTAGGTAGAAAAGCAGTATCTCTGTTCTGGCCATGATCTGCCTTTCTGTAAAGGATCCCCTGGCTCCTCTGATCTTTCTTCTTTACTTCGAATGCTCCAAGCTCATTAGGAAGTACAGATAAAGGATCAATATCCAGCAAATCATTTCAGATTAAGGAAAGGAAGAGGTTTTGCTAAATTCACGGATATTCATTCATATACTCTCCCTCTTTGGAAATGTATGGATGTAATTTATGCACCAAATGTGAAACAAATATCCCAAGGATGTTGTTATTCTAGGAAACGACTGCTAGCATGACTGGTTCAAGAAGAACATCATATAATGCTCAGCAGAGTTCACACTGCTTCTTCCCTCACTCCCAGTGTCTACATCACACAGAACTCACTGCTGAACCAAGGCCCACCGCATGCGCAGAATGAAATGAAAGTGTACTTGAAGCACCCACAAGAGCTTGGATGTCTGCTTCAAGACTTTCAAGACTAACAAATCTGCCAGTTTGGATAGGGCCCATGTACTTACACTTTAGCAAAAGTACTATAGCTTTGTTTCTGAAATTTTGTTTCTCTATGAACAGAAATACTGAGTATCCATGGAAGATCACCTTTGAAGTTTTTATTCAGTTAAAGGGAAACAATTCTCTTTGTCTCACTTAGCCGGGGCATCTAATTCCTTATTTAATCAAGCATTACAGACTATAGATAGGGGAAGAAGTTAAAAAAAAAAAAAAAAAGAATATCTAAAATACCATGCAGATTAGCTGGATAGAAGGGAAGATGGATGGAAGGAGGAAGCAGTGTAAATATTATTTTTCTCTCGATGGGCAGTATTCCCCCCACTCCCCCTTGGGAGTATTTTAAAAACTAAATGCCTTGCCTTGAAAAGTCGGGAGTCATATAAAGTATTGGTGGTTGTAGTCATTTGGGAAAAGCATGACCAGAATGTGGACTTCTTTTTTGGGTCAAACAGAAGTTAAGATAATTGTGAGTGCCCTTTACATCACTTAGAAGTTTGTTATAAAAAAGGAGCACAGTGAAAAGTCTAAAACTATAATACTGAGACACCTGGCTGGCTCAGCTGGTGGAGTATGCGACTCTTGATCTCAGGATCATGAGTTCGAGCCCCACACTGGGTGTGGAGATTACTTCAAGAAGATAATCTTAAGGATACTTCTCTTCTTGAGAGAGCTATAAAAATAAAACATTATATGAAGAGCAGTGTTGAGGAACTTGGTTATGAGAGATGGCGCGGAAGGCATAGCGGGCTACCACAGGCAGGAGAATGTCATGTCAGGAACCACTACACCCGCTCGTCTGGCTTCTGGATCAAAGCATGCCCATAATGCACACACGTGGCAGTGGCAAATGGAAGAGAAAGGCACTGCTGACTCATACTCCTCCGCACAAAAGGAAAAAAAGCACAGGAGAGTTGAGCATGGGCACGCTTGCCACTAACCTAAACCATTCTCTTTCTTTACAACCCATTCTTAGGATAGGCTATTGCATGTACTATGAATTCTTACATTAAACATTAATGGGGGAAGCCTAACAGTTTCACAGGGAATTTCAGATGAAAGCCCAAGGGTATTAAATACCTTGGGAACCTGGCCTAAGGAAAGATGGGAGTACCAGCGCTGCTCAAATTAAGTATTTAATAATAAAATAAGAAATAAAATGCTTTCATAATGAATCTAAAAATCTCATAGCGATACAGGCTGCCTCTCACCACCCAGTGTATACTTAGTTGGCTGCTAGGAAAAAAGAAGAAAAGAAAAAGCAAGACAAGGAGTGGGGGGAGGGAGAGAGACAGAGAGCCATCTTTCATTGGATTGGTATAGCTCTTAAAACTTGAACATTATCTAGAGACCTCCATCTTAATCCAGTAGCCACAGTGTCTCTTCCTGTTACTAAAAGCCAGTTGATGTTGCCTGGTCAACTGAGAGGTATTTTCAGGGCCGCTTGGGTTTGGCCTTCCCAAAGTGCCTGAGAAGGAAAGGGTCACGTGAGACAGAATCCACTATCCTTTGGCAAATCTTTTCAATGAGCCTAATTAATATTCCATAAAAATAGACGTTACTTCTTCTAAACGCAAGAGTTACATGTAGGAGAAAAGAGGCAAAAGACGCTGGTTGTGGAATTAGAGTTCATTTCAAAACTAAGGAAAGCACACATTCTAAGTTGTTGAACGTTTCAGAGGAAATATTTTTGTACGTCAATGAATGCACATGCTGACCACAAAAGACATTTCTGTGAATAAAGCAACTATGGAAGAAACCACGGTCTCCTTTAAACTATCCAGAATCATGCAGTATCATGCAAACTTTTAACATTCAAGCGGTTTCCCCATAGAAAAGACATAAATTGGTCTGGGAAATTAAGCCATATTTATACCAGTTTAATTTAATGAAAGCCATTTGAAATACAAACAATTTAAGTATGTGGAAAGACTGTGTCACAGATTCCTTCAGGAGTTCTGGGCACTAGTTTTGCCCTCCATGTGTTTATTTATTTCCACCTATAAAGGATTCCATGAGAAAAAAATGATGACTGCCTACCAGTTAAAAATGTGGAATACTTTACACCTTTTGTAAATTAGTGATTCCATAAATCATAAATTGTGATTATGAATATCTCAAAATGAAGCCCTTATGAGCATAAGTATACAGAGTCCCAGGTTTATTTGGTTTACAAAGAGTAAGAAAAATTAATGCTAGCTATATGCTATTAATCTATGCTATGGACAAACAGGCATATATTATAATGAAAAATTTAGGGGGAAATTCTCCCAAATCAGTCTTTCCTCCAACTACAGTTGCTGCTTCCAGCCCAGCAGGCCTTGCACTGGGTGACGCCGAGATGCTGTTCCCACCACTTAGCTGTGAATGCTGCTCCCACCATGGCAACAAAGCACACATTACATAGGTTTCATTTTGTTGAAATAAATGATTTAAGATTTAATAAAAAATTGAGTAATTGCATCCAGACAGATGAGATGCTTGATGTAATCCCTTACAAGTCTGTAGGGGGCTTAACTTTTTTTTTTTTAAAGATATCTATCTATCTATCTATCTATCTATCTATCTATCTATCTATCTATCATCTATCAGATGGAGCGAGAGAGAGAGTGTGTGTGCGTGCACGAGCAGCACGCAGAAGGAGAAACAGGCTCCCCACTGAGTAGGGAGCCAGATTTGGGACTCGATCCCAGGACCCTGGGATCATGACCTGGGCTGAGGCAGACGCTTAACTGACTAAGCCACTCAGGTGCCCCACTTTTGTCTTGATATTATATTTTAGCTTTGAGAGCACTTTCAGCATTAGACAGCCATGCTCAAATTGGCTTTTCATTTCTTCTAACTGTAGTCCACAACCTGTTGTTTTTTTCAACTCCACTAGGTATGCTTTGCTTCTGTCTTCCAAATAAGCCTGCAGGCTGCAAGATTGGGATTGGGCCCCCCCACACCGTCTGTACTCTGCACACCTGGTGCAGTAGCTAAATGAGCTGAAAAAGTACTATTTGATTAGTGAGGCTTACCTAAACCACTGACTGGCATTAGGCTGCCACTCAGCTTTACGATCATTTCACATAATGCGTGGTTTTTGGAAATTAGTCCATACTTTGCTGGATCTCAAAATTTAGTTTTGTAAATTGGTGTTTGTTTATATTCACTTGATAAACTATTCTTGGTGCCCAGATATTGCTATGTTACCAAAAAAAAAAAAAAAAAAACCCCAAACCCCCAAAAAACAAAAAAAAAACAACAAAACCAAATCACAGTCATGAACGTTTTCAAACAAATCTAAACCTTATAAGGAAGGGAACTTCCACTTATTAAGAGAGAATCAAGATAAAGAATGCAAAAAACAAATGCTTTTGGGGAGGGAGAAAGGAGGCAGCAGAAAAGTAAGCTAAAATGCTTTGAGTACAAGCTCCTCCAAGGGAGTATAAACCAAATGGAACTGAGGAACGCCCCCCCCCCCAACAGCTCCTCCTTCTTTGACGAGCTTCGCCAATGGCTTTTTTCCCTGGCATAAAGACCAGTTACAGAACGGACGCACTATTCCTAATCCCAGGCTTCCTAAATAACAAATATGCAAGGAAGAAAAACCTTCATAAGCAGATCACCATCTGGGTTGAGGAACAAATTTACGCCAATGAAGTGGTGCTACAAAATTATAAATATTCTGGAAGACTCTGTGCCTTGAACAAAAGTACTGGGTGAAAGCCAAATTTGGAAGCTGAAAGCAGGATGCAGCCAATGTTTGTGGTCTTTATCATTCACTGTTATATTGGTTGTAGATAATGCTGGACACAGTGTCAATGTGAAGTTAATGAAGACTCTGCAAGATTTACAGCCTAAATGTGAGCTTTTCGAAGATGAAGGAGCTCAAGAAATGGCATTTAAGATGTCTACTAGCTGGGGCAAAGGACAGGTAAGGCCCCATCAGAAGATCCACTTCTGGCAAAGAGAGACCATTCTCAGAGTCTCCCTCACTTCCTATATGTCTCCAAATTTGGATATGGTTGGATTTATTTCAAAGGATTTCTGTAAGCACAAAAACCTAAGGTCATCACAGACTCAATGCTGTGGGCTGTAACAAGAAAGCAAATGAAAAACTTTTATGACATTACTTCCTGGGACAAACTTCAGAGCCTTTTCCAAAAACAATAACCCACCTGTGCCTCCTGCTCTCCAAGAATCTTCTAGAGTCAGGGCAAGGAGGCCTGGGTAGAGTTACCCCGAGAAAAGGAATTAACTGACTCTAGAAGGAAAAGACATAGGGCAGGGAGAGGCTATAGTTTGCATTCCTCCTCACAGGTCTTGAACATCAGAAGAAACTTTCCTTTTATCAGTAAAGATTAAGAAAAAAAACATTCAAACATATTGCGATAAACCCTTACAAAGCTTGTCTCAAAGACATCAAGTTTAAGGATCTCTCCCAATGAGAATCCATTCTTTTTTCTAAGTTGCTTAGTTCAGTCTTAGAAGATGATAGCTCAGCTAGCATATTTTCACAATAACATTTGCAGGATAGTTCCAAAATCTGGCATAAAAAGCAACGCCCAAAGGCAAACGCTCTAGATCTTGAAGGTACCCCACATTATGAAAATGAGTGCCGTGTGGGCAGAATCTCTTAAGTTCTAACCCCAAACCCATCAAGTTTGGTAAAATAATTTCATTTTCTTTTACTCTGACAATTTTCATGAAAGGAAATCTTACAAGATTTCACCTGGGGTTCTAAATGAACACTGAAATTTTGATAGACATTCATAGGTATGGTTCCTTTGACCCGTATGTGCACTTAGTTGATCTATGAAAATATTCCCTCTGGAGTGTTGTTGAACCTTCCTCCATTAGATCTTCAGTTACCTGTTACAACAGAAGAGACCGAGACAAGCCCCGCTTTCAGACGCCACTGCACCTGATACGGGACAAGTCTGCAGACTCTCTAAAGACAAATGCAGAATTCCTGGATGCCGGGGAAGCTGCCATTTAGCTCAAGGCTTTCGTACTGTCATTCCATGAGACATCACAAGTATGCAACCACACATCGACTTAAAAGTATAATTATTTATTGTTTGACTGAAATTCCAGGGAGGACAGCACACATAAATGGAGGGGAAAAAAAAGGAAACCTGGCTGCACAGAGCTCTTAAATAAATTTAACAGCTGCCCAAAGACAGAAGATTTAAATACATGTACATTAAACTCTTACTACTCAACACATACATCTTTTCCCTTTCATTTATAGGAAACCCAGTTCCAACAGAAGGCCTTGAAGGATGTCATTACCCATTTCCCATCTATTAATAGAATAATGCGGTAGTCAAAAGACTTTCAAAAGATAAAAGCATCATTCTCTCTAAAGTTGCTGGCCTCTTGCCGAAATCACAGTCATATTTTCATTATTTGTCAGCTCAAAGAGACTCTTTTATAATAGCAAATAAAAATTAAGTGTTCGTGCTGGGCTTCAAAGCAAAATTCTTTCAGCGATGATGCATGAAGCACAGTATACATCTTTCTTTAGGAAGGTTTACTGCCTCAAATTCAATATTCAAACTGGTACCATTGCAGAGTTAAAACATACTGGGACAATGACTGCTATGATCTGATAGAAAAAGAATTAGACTAATTATGCAGAAAAGAGTTCTCACATGGGGGAACCCTTTCCCAGAGGTGGCATTTTCTAGAAATGTCCTGAATAAAGACAAGAAATTAAAGAGTGAAGGGGGATAAATGGGGAGGATGGCTCACAGTTTAGACTCCTATTACCACTTGGTGGGTACGGAGCAGTGTCTGGGTAGAGAAAGAAACTATTTAAAACATGAATGTAAAAAAAAAAAAAAAGAAAAAGCCATTGAATACCAGTTAGTCCCTTGGGTGTTGTTTGTTTCTTGATAAACATACTCACATTCTAACACTTTTTCTTGGATTACTTTCCCACTTAACTGAAGGAGTTGTTTTCTTTACACCTATTCCCATCCAGGAATGGTGTCTGCTAATAAGCAGATCCACGCTTGTGCAGAATGGAAGTGGTGATAAGCTGTAGATTTAGATAGTTTCAAGGTATTGACAAAAACGAAGATAAATATTGGCAGAACCCTTTTCGGCTACTAGCCTTGGCCTCCTTGAGAGTACAAAGCAAGCCTGCCCTGTTTTGAGGTGTCTAGCACACATTATTCTTTTGGGGTAGCACAGTTGGTGGACTTCTACATTGGAAATAGCCAGAACGTCAGTGCCTGGGATAGTGCCCAGCACATATAAACGCACAACAACAGTGCAGGGAATTTATTCATGTCTGATTTGCACTTTGATAGCCACATTCCTCCAAAGCAAATACCAACACCACAGATTCTAGGTAACTGCAGACATCTGGCATCTCAAAGAGAAAGAAAAGGAACATATAAAAAAAGACTTCTATGAAAGAATTAGCGTGAGAAAGAGATGCATATAGAGACCTAACAAAACGATCTTTCTTGATATTTATATAAAACACAAATGATCACACCAACAGTTTCTTGGTGGAACAGTCTTCATGTTTGGCCTCTTAGAAATACTGATGATAAAATAAGCATCGGAGGGCAAAAGCTATTATTTGTTTCCCACCCCTGTTTAGTGTTTTTCTTGGTTGTGTGTATTTGCTATCAACAACTTTTATGATTTCGATCTGATTTTGCTCGTGTGACTGTTTGATGATACTCAGAGAAAGAGCACACAGTTGGCCCCAGGTCACACAGTGAGAAGGCCGGAAAACTGAGCTTTAAGCCCAGACTGATTGCAGAACCCCTATGAATAGCTACTGCACTAGTGTCTGGCCTGGGAAGTCAGGGCATCAGGGCCACTGCAGGGCGTCAAACCAACCTGAGTTTCAGCCTTGGTGGTGCCATTTGCTGCCTGTCGGATACCACACTGTGTGCCCTTATCTGAATACATACCTATCTTTCGGGGTCGTTGTGGGAGTTACAGTGTCCTATAAAATACTTGACAGCTACTATTGCTGTTTCTACCATTACAGCAATCTGAAATTCACGCGAGGCTGAATACCTACTGTTCTCATTGGTGGGTACATTTTATTGGCCTAGAACCTGATGCTAGGACTCAGTTCAGTAGTGAGAGTTCCTCTGCGAGGGGTGACTAGTGGAAAAGCTGGGCCCAGAGACCTGCTTTCCTTGCCCAGTGCTATTTCCACTACCCTCTGCTACCTCTCACTTGTTTTACTTTAAAAAGACTAAACGAATCCCAAACATTGCTAATCAAATCCAAACCAAATAAGGAAAGAAACTGTTCCTCCTTAGCGGGGAACCATAAAATAGGAATGCAGAAAACACAGGCTTTTGGAAAAAAATCAACAGAATAAACTCAATACTCTTTGGGTACAAATTCCCCCAAGGGAACACAGACCTGACAGAACTGAAAAAAACACCCACAGAAAACACCCTGCCAAGACTTCTCCCTCCCCAGAGGCCCAGTGTCAATGGCTTTCACCTCTGGCTTGGTGACCTATTACAAAATGGGCCTTCTATGCCTAACCACAGATGTCCTAAATGACAAACTAAGTGTCCAGGAGATAAAAGGTTATCATGGAGTAAGTACAGCTCGAGTGTGTGTCCACACACCCGGCTTGACACGGGCTTGGAAAAAGTCTCATTTGGTTTTTAGCACATTTACACCGGTTTTTTTCTTCCCTAGGATAAACTTTGGGTCAAAAATTTAAACACCTTTTTTTTTTTTTTTTACTAAAATTTTTTTTAGGTGTCCCCAGTACCCTCCACCAGGCTCTTCCACCCCTCCACCCCCCTCCCTCCAAGACCCTCAGTTTGTTTTTGTGTCCAAAATCTCTGTTGTTTCGTTTCCCTCCCTAGATTACCCTAGTTCCCATTTACTTTCCTTCTCCCACTGTCCTCCAGGTTACCCCTCATGCACTGCAAGTAAGTGAAACCATGCGATACTTGACTTTCTCTTCTTGGCTTATTTCACTCAGCATAATCTCTTCCAGTCCGGTCCATGTTGCTACAAAAGTTGGATATTCATCCTTTCTGATGGAGGCGTAGTATTCCATTGTATATATGTATATATGTACCACATCTTCTTTATCCATTCATCTGTTGATGGGCACCTTGGCTCTTTCCACAGTTTGGCGATTGTGGCCATTGCTGCGATGAACATTGGGGTGCATATGGCCCTTCTTTTCACTACATCCGTATCTTTGGGGTAAATGCCCAGTAGTGTGATTGCAGAGTCTATCTTTAATTTTTTAAGGAATCTCCACACTGTTTTCCAAAGCGGCTGCACCAGTTTACATTTCCACCAACAGTGTAAGAGGGTTCCCCTTTCTCTGCAGCCTCTCCAACACTTGTTGTTTTCTGTCTTGTTAATTTTGGCCATTCTGACTGGTGTAAGGTGGTATCTTAGAGTGGTTTTGATTTGAATTTCCCTGATAGCTAGTGACGCTGAACATTTTTTCATGTGTCTGTTAGCCGTTTGTATATCTTCCATGGAGAAGTGCCTCTTCATGTCTCTTGCCCATTTTTTGATGTGTTCATCTTCTTTTTGGGTGTTGAGTTTGAGTAGTTCTTTATAGATCTTGGATACCAGCCCTTTGTCTGTAGTGTCATTTGCAAATATCTTCTCCCATTCTGTGGGTTGCCTCTTTGTTTTGTTGACTGTTTCCTTTGCTGTACAGAAGCTTTTTA
>PITA01000663.1:46498-250083 GCA_004023965.1 Spilogale gracilis | reverse complement strand
CCAGCAGAGAGGAGAGGCCCTACTTGTCTGTTTGTCGGCATCTTATCAGCACAGCAGCCAGGAAGAATTCATAAGAGGCCACCCCACTTCTCTGTCTCTGTGTCTGCTCAGTCAGGCAGGCCATTCATTAGCATGTGTGACAAATTCCTTCCTGCAAACAGAAGCCTTTTGCAGAGCCAAACTGCTTCAATCTCCTTGCAGGGACAGCAGGGAACATCCTGGAAGGAAGGGACAGGGGGCTGGGTTGGGGTTTCAATGACCAGGGAGGGCCCTGGAGGTGTCCTCAGCCTAGGAAGATGCGAGAAGGGCCTGGAGCAGGAGAAGGGGGTCTGCACTGAGAAGAGCAGAGTGTGGAGGCCTATGTAGAGGTTGAGGGTCAGCTCTTCCTTTCCAGGGAATCTTCAGGCAAGCTGTGGAGGAAGGAGCTGGAAAGGCCCTGAAGCCCACATTGGGTCACGTGGGGATGGGATATGGAGCCTGATACCCCGCTTACCCCAGTCAATCCAACATCCCAGTCTCCATACAGCGGGGAGAAGGAGCAGCCAGGAAAACACCTGCTGTAAGAAATTCTGAACAGAAATGCCAGTTCTGGGCACATTTCAAAAATTTGTTATGTGTGTATTGTTTTGACACTTTTTAAAAAAAGATTTTATTTATTTATTTGACAGAGAGAAACACAGCTAGAGAGGGAACACAAGCAAGGGGAGTGAGAGAGGGAGAAGCAGGCTTCCCGCCAAGCAGGGAGCCCGATGCGGGGCTCGATCCTGGAACTCCGGGAATGTGACCTGAGCTGAAGGCAGTCGCTTAACCAACTGAGCCCCCCAGGCACCCCTGTTTTGACACTTATTGAAGAATCATGCCATACCACATACCATAAATGGCACATATTTAAAGTATACAAATGCCACTTTTGACTATTGTGAATGGCTATGGACGTACTTGTGTATGTGTCTGTCTCAGTATCAGTTTCCAGTTCTTTTGGGCACATGCCTAGGAGCAGAATTGCTGGGTCACATGGTAATTCAATGTTGACCTTCTTGTGGAAGCTCCACACTGTTTTTGCAGTGGCCAGACCACTTATGTTCACAGTCTCTCTATTTTTTTTCTAATAGTCAACATTTTTGAGGTATAATTTGTGTACATTAAATTGCACACATTTTAGAGTGAGCAGCTCAGTTAGCTTTGTCAAATGTATCCATTTGTGTAAACATCATCACAACAACAACAAGATACAATATTTCTATCCCCTTAGGAAGTTTCCTCCTGTCAATTCCTCTTCCAGCCAACCTCTAATATGTTTTCTGTCACTGTAGATTAGTTTTGCTGGTTCTAGAACTTTGTATAAAGGATATCATGCAATCACTGTATTTTGGATCTGACTTCTTTGGCTCAGTCCAATGTTTTTTAAGGGTTATCCATGTTGCTGTGCCTGGCTGGCTTAGTTCGTGGAGCATGGGACTCTTGATCTCTGAGTGGTTAGTTTGAGCCCACATTAGGTGTAGCGATTACTTAAAAATAAAACCTTAAAAAAAAGCCATCCACGTTGATGCATGCATTGTATTGTCCCTCTCTGTTGTTGAGTTTGTTGAGTAGATTCTGTTTATTGATGAACTACAATTTGTTAATCCATTCATCTGTTGATGGACTTCTGGGTTGTTTCTAGTTTAGGGCTGAAAAAAGAGTGACAAGCATTTGTGAACAAGTCTTTTTGTGGTCATATGTTTTCATTTATCTTGAGTAAATACCTAGGAGTGGAGTTGTTGGATCAAAGGGTAGATGTGTGTCTCATTTTATAAGAAACTGCACAAATGTTTTCAAATTTGTTGTCAAAACACTTGATATGGTTGCTTCTGTCTTCTGTGTCCTATTTGACTTTTTATTTACTTTTTCTAGCAAATTCCAAGAGAGAAGTGTTAAAATATCTAACTACTGTTATGGATTTGTCTTTTTCTCCTTTTATCTCTTTTGGTTTTGCTTCATGGCTTTTGAAGCTTTATTATTAGGTACATACCCACTTAGGATTAATATATCTTCTGAAGAATTGCCCCCTTTATTAATTATGAAATATCTCCCTTGCGGTATTCTGTCTTGAAGTCTACTTTGGTGATATTAATATAACATCTCCAGGGAGGGATGCTTTAACAGATGCGAGAAGTTGCCTCAAGGAAGAACTTATCAAATCTGATCAAAGAGGTTGGGAATCTGAGAGAGCTTCACCAAGGAGGAGCTAGAAGCAGAGTTGTAAAAATAGACGAGACTGACCAGGGGTGAATAGGAAAAAAAAATGGTGCCATGGGCAGCTGGGAAGCATGAGTAGCAGCAGGCAGCATGGAGAGTGACTGGATAAAGCCGTGGTTCAGGAAGTTATTATCTCCAGCTCATGGAGAGCTGTGTGTCCTGCCAAACTTCCAGCTCTAGGGGTCATACGGAGACTCTGCAGAGGGAACTTTCATACCTTCAGATCGGTTTTAGGTACTGAAGGCTGGACTAGAAAGGGACAAGGTAGAAGGGCAGGGAAAGCAGTCTGTAAGAGAATTTGGTTGTCCTTATGAAAAACGATGGTGGCTCCAAGCTGCCGAGAGAGAAGGGATACAGGGGAAGGCAGCACTAGGGTATGCAATTACAGGACCTCCAAATCAACTGGATGTGAGGAAGGAGAGTGAAGGAGCTCTCTGGGATGACTAGAGGTGGACGTACCATTCACTAGGGGATAGAAGGCAGACCGTAGTCAATGTCAGGAGAAGAAGGAAGATAAAGAGTTCCAGATGGGACATGTTGAGTGTGGGTGTGTGGAGATGTCCAAGAGGCTTGGGCCCCTGCCTGCTAACCCCTTCCTCAGGGGTTGGAGTTTTGTCTCTGTGGACTCCTCATCCAAGCTTTCATGTTATAATAATTCCTTTTGGGCCTTGACGCATGGGTAGTAGCAGCTTCCTATAGTTGCAACCTCCATAACAGAGTTCTTTTTTACTCTTCTGGCTATCTAATTAGCAATTCTTTATATTAAATTTTGTCTGTTAAAATAACTGATGTGATTGCTGTCACCTGACTGGATAAAATGCAAACAAAATAAAACCTATTTGCCATCCCTGGACTGGTCCGTTATGGCCATGTCGGTGGCAGAAGCTTGTGCTGCATAGGGTTTGAGGCTTTTCTACAGTTCCAGTATAATGCAAATCCAGCTGGACCAGAGCGGTAAGGCAAACGGGCCTGAAAATTTTTACCTGCTCCGGTTGTGGTGTTGGGTGGCAGGCTCCGCTCCCGGTATACTGATGGAAACCCCAACTCCAGAACTGTTTGGGAAACATCTTAGAGGATGAGCTGAGACACAGAAAGGGAGAGTAAGGTGGCTAAGATCACACAGCAAGGATATGGTGGGATTAGACCCCAGGTCTCCTGAACTGCTGGGCCCCCTTAGGTCACCAGCAGGTTTGTAACTCTCCCCACTTAATAAATACCTGTCTTGAGGGGGTGTCTGGGTGGCTCAGCTGTTAAGTGTCTGCCTTTGGCTCAGTTCATGAGCCCAGGGTCCTGAGATCGAGCCCTGCTTAGCAGGGAGCCTGCTTCTTCTTCTCCCACTCCCCCTGCTTGTGTTTCTCTCTTTGCTGTGTCTCTCTCTGTGTCAAATAAATAAAAAAAATATTTTTACAAAAAGATTTTATTTATTTATTTGACACACAGAGAGACATAAAGTGAGAGAGAGCATGAGAGGGGAGACTCCCCGCGGAGGTGGGAGCCCAATGTGGGACTCAATCCGGGGACTCCAGGATCGTGACCTGAGCTGAAGGCAGTGGCTTAACCAGCTGAGCCACCCAGGTGCCCCAGTAAATAAAACCTTAAAAAAAAAAATATCTGGCTTAAGACGGTGGTTGTGTTTCTCTACTACATCCAATAAAATTTAAAAAATACATAAAAATGGTTAAAATGCTTGGGGGGTTTTATGCTTAAAATGACTTGCTAACTGTAAATGTACCATCCCCAATTCTAAATTTTTAAATATAAATTAAATGTGGCAATGTCATATAAAAGAGCATGCACTCGCCTCAGTGAAGCTATCTGTGAAATTGTGGGCGAGGTTCTTGACCTCAGTTTCTTGTAAAATGGCAGTTCTAATCCTATTTACCTCTTAAAGTCAATATTGGGCAAAGCATTCCCTTAATAGATGGCAGCTATTATTGTTGAATGACCTTAGTACTATTTCACATGAAGTATATCTACTTTTTCCCATTGGTCCTTTTGATTCTGAAACAAAAAAACATTTTTTTTTTTTTTTTTGCAATAACACTATTCCTGACCTAAAGCTTGGCTCAATGAATGTTGGAGAACATGAAGTTGTCAGTGTCGGCATGTAGTGTTTTCTGGGAACTCTGTGAAAAAATTCCCATCCAGAGAGACAGTGGAGGCCATTTCTTTTGAGGGGTGTTGAGGACCCTTCTCCTGTCACCTCTCCCTAACCCTGGAAGAGGTCCCTTCTGGTGACTGAGCAGGCTGTCTGGTCTCACAGTCCTGGTGACCCATCCATGGGGTCACTGAGTGTGGGGTCTGCAGGGCTTGGTCTCTAGGAGAAAGGGCCCTGAAGGCCATCACCCAGCCCAGTGAGTTCACACCCAGTGATTTACCGAGCCCCGGGGCCACTGACACCTTTTTATGCCCCTTCCTCCAGCCAAAGGGACCCAGCGAGGGGAGAGGTGGCCGGGAACCCATCCCTGGGTCACCTCCACAGAGCTCTCCCATCATTGACGGTGTCCCTTTGCCCTGAAAAACAAAACCTAGGCCCCTTGACTTTGGGTTGCCAATACTCTGGCACCACCTTTGAAGCCATGATCTGAATTTACGACAGAGCCTGAAAGACCATTTCAGGCTTGGCCCTCTTTCCCGGCCGCTGAACTTCATGCAGTCTAGAGTAAATCACCCTAATAGCCATCAGGCCTGCATTGTTGTGGGATGTTTTATTCCCAGGCTGACTGTTATTTAGAGTGGCCAAGCTGAATCGCCAAGTGTCGAGTTACAGTTGTTGCTTTTCCTCGCCTTGTGCATAATTATGAAGAGACAAAATGACCAAAGGTAGGCTCAACACAGGACTGTTCAACAACAAGGCTCATAAAGGGGTGCAGATAAAACAAACAAGGCACCCTGTTTTACAGCCCATGAAGGGATCTCCTTCCTTCAACCCTGCAGACAAGCGAGCTTCTTTTCCCTGGGAGAAGAGGAGGCATTGGCTACCAAGTGACCCTTAGACTCGCTGTCCAATGAAAGGACTGTGTGTTCCCGGACCCTCTGCTGGCCAGGAGCTGGGCCTGCCTGGCTTTGGGTCATCCGTAGGCAGAGGTTGGGACAGGGAGACATACATGTTCCAGAGACACTAATCAACTGAGGCTAAGGTCAGAACAAAAAATCCTTAATATCTTCTCCACCCACATTTGTATCCAGTGCTCATTTTTATGACCACACCATATGTGGGCGGCTGTGCACACCTCTGCAGCTCCTGAGAGGCCCATAAAGGTGTATGGACCTCTTCCCTGGGGCTGGGGTTGGGGGAGTGGGGGCTGGGATACAGCCGCTGGGGATAGCTCATCTTCAGGGCACATTACTTATGGGTGTGCAAGCTTTGTATCCTGCCCAGTAGGACAGCATCTGTAACTCCTGGGTCAGGTAGATTCTGAGGACAGTACAATTCTCCCTATATTTTGTTTGGTGGTGATGGTGGTGTCAGGGCATGAGGATGTCTCTGCTTGTTCATCCAGTGATGCAAGAGGCTTGAGGGTGGGGGTGATGGGGAAGCAGATGGTACCAAAAAGCACCACACACTCCTCGAGGCCCCTGACCCACAATGCCTTTGCCTTCTCAAGACTTCCTGCCTTTGTTGCACATTTTGTTCAATGATGACTTTATTATTACATTGTAGCTGAAAAACTAAGACATTTCCCTAGTAAAATTCAGCAACAGCAAAAGGCATTTACCCAACTCCTTCCCTCCCCAGACCCCAGGCTATCTCTCAGAGGAAGCCATTGTACTTGGCTTCTCATTTGCCATGTGTATTTATTTATTTATTTATTTTTGTATTTGCTTTTACCAGTATGAAAATGTTGGGGATGAAATGAATGGAGGAATTGTGATTTTCCACCAGCCCTTGGCTCTCAAAGGGCATGGACAAGGCAAACTAAATCTATAGTCAGCACCATGTCTAAATGCAGAAGGGCTGCTGGTGCCAAGCCTTGAGACGTTGGGGCAGGTCTTTCAGGATGGAGAGGAAGGGGTAGGTAACCTTAGTCACAAGTGTAGTATTATCTCAGGAAGCCAGCTCTGGTGCTCCAGAGTTGAACAGTAGAGGCTGCCCTCTGTTGAGTCTAGTAGGGCAGAAGTGCAGAGAATTCAGATATAAGACACAGTGCAATGACCGTGCAGTACAGAGGGAGCAGAGAGGAAAGGGGAGAATGACTTAGCTGGGACAGGGTGGTGAGGAAAGTCTTCCTGAAAGTGGTACTGTCTGAACTGGGCTTTGAAGGATGGCTAGGAGTTGACTGGACTGATAGGAGGGCTGTAGGGGAAACCTTATGTGCACAGGCCTGGTACTTAGGAAATTGCAATCAGGCTGGGATTGTTGAGCCTAAATTGTGTATATGCGTTGTGTGTGTGATGTGAGTGTAAGTGCCCACATGTCCATATAGGCATGGCAGGGTATGTGAGTGTAAGAGTACGGTTGGAGATGCAGCTCGAGAGGAGCACAGGGGTTGGATTGTGAAGGGAATTGCCCCAGCTAATGGCTAGGAACAAACTGTGTTTCCTTCACTCATTCTTCATTCCACAAATATTTATCAAGTACCAGACTGTGCCGGGCAAATGATAGGTATCTGGGAGATGATGGAATACAGGCACCAGGATCTGACATTCAAAGTGCATGTCAGGGGTAGGGAGGAGGCAGACAACAATAGATGGGTGCTGATTGTCAGTGCTATGAGGGAGAATAACGGGGGCGCTTAGGGGAGTCCCCCGTGAGCAGGTGCTATTGAAGCAGGGGCTGGAAGGATGAGCAGTGCTGTGCCCAGAAGCCGGTCCAGGCAGGGGTGTGGGTAGAGGGCAGGGCTGCTGCTTGAGTGCAAAATGGGGCAGGTGCCACTGTGTTATGAGGTGAGTAAGCCGACGATGAGGCATCCCACTGGGTTTGAAGGATGAGAGAGGACAAGTTTAGGATGGTATTTGGGGAAGAGTCTGGCTGCCGGGGTGGGGGCTTGTGGGAGCAGTGGAGGTGGCAAAGAGGCAGGCAGACCTGGAGGGGCTGAAGGATCCAGGGCCTGAGGTGGATGCTGGCTCCTTGGGACCCCATCCAGGCCCTCATCATGCTGGCTTGCTCTCCCCCTGTATATCTCATATATCTACCCATTTCTGTCCATCCCCAGTTTCCATTGACACCTTGGATCTGGCCACCATCCCACCTGGGTCTTGTGCCTCCTAACTGGTCTCTATGACCCAATCTTAACTTCATGCAATCTAGTCTGCACTCAACAGCTGGAGTGTTTTAAAATGGAAATATGATTACCTCGCTACCTTGCTCAAGATCCTTCAGGTGTTCCCTATTGCCCTCAAGCTCATTAAGATGATCTGGCCCCACTGGGTTGAACATCCTCTTCCCTCAGAATTTCGTGCCCCTCCCAGCACCCAATCTTCCCTGTCCTGAAAAGCTCTTCTTCCTGCCCTGGACTTGCCTTCTCTTTTGTCTCTGGGGTCTTCTGTGTGCTCCGCTCTTTTCCCATAATTCTCTTTTTCACATTCATCTCCTGTGACCTCACACCTGTCTGATCTCTGCTCATTTCTGGGTCTTTCTGTTCAGGAAACCTTTTCTGGTGTGCTGAGCCTGGGTCAGGTGCCCTCAAAGGCAGTCCATCCCTAGCCTAGCTCTTATCAGGCAGGTGCAACTGCTTGCTTCTTTGTCTCAGGTACTAGATTCCAAAAGAAAGGTGATTGTGTCCTCAGACCTGGCACAGTAGCTAGTGCTTGAGAGGTCTTTACTGTTGAATGACTGAGATGTGAAAAGTAAGCATGGGTAGGGGTGAGGGTGGGGCTGAGGAAGACAGAGTTGAAGAGGATCTCATCGGGAAAGGATGATGGCTGTGGGACACTAATAACAATGATAGTGACTTTTCACTGTTCCTCACTGTGTGTGAGGGACTATTTCAAGATCTTTACATGTAAATGTCATTAATCTTTCTGAAGACAATATGAGGAAGATACCTGTTAGGATCTGTTTTACAGATGAGGAAATTGATGCATTTCAGGTTAAGGAACTTATCCAAAATCTTACAACAAATGAGAGGGCTGGGGTACATCTCATTTAGGCCTTTCAAACTTTATGTGACAGCAGACCAATTCGCTCAACAGTTTGCACTAGCTTCATGTGGTTGGGAACATCTCAGCGGGTCAAACTGAATGGCTAAAATCTCCCACTAGAATTACAACCCCAGAGGTGATTCCCAGGTCAATATGACTTTCTAATCTGGCGCTGAGTTCCAAGCCAGTGATTTTGGGCCAGCGGGGCAGGGGGAGGACTAAGGCCTCGTGCTGAGGGCGCTGCTTGCAGTAACTTCCCACACCTGGGCAGGTTGCAAAGCGCAGAGTACAGAATAGTGTACGCCAGTCAAGAAACTCCATCCTGCTTGGTGATAGAATAACTGGCTCTAAGTCAATATTAACATTTTTCATCTGTTTTGGGGTCCCCAAATAACACTTGTAAACCTGGGGGATGGGCAGTTTCCCAAATATATAAGGGACATAAGGTAGCAATCAAACGACTGCTGCTTGCTGAGGCGCAAAATCTTGATTCCCAAAGTTAGTCGCAGTGGATTTTCTTGCTTTTGTGACAGGACTTCTTCTGACTGCTATACTCTTCGTTTGATGTAACAAAATACTATTAATCTAAATATTTGTAAATAAAGTATCTATATCTAAATTAAAAAAAACAGCACCCGGCGGGCACGTGTGGCATAGAAGGCTCTGTGAAGGGCAAATCGTTGCTAGGTGCGTGAGCGGCGCACGGGCTCTGCACGCCGACAGCCGGGGGCGGGGCTTATGGTGCCGCGCAAGACAAGATGGCCGCGCGTGGAGCTGCCCTCGTAGCGGGGAGACGCCGGGGAGACGCCGGGGAAGCGAGTGAGCAAGGAGTTACCTACCATTTGGCTCTTAGTGTTCGGGAGGCAGCGATGAGGGGCTGAGTTAGGTGATGGTGGCTTTCACGCCGTTGTTCTGCATGCGGGTGCCTTTGAGTTCCAATAAAAAGATGGAGACACTTAGGGTAGTGTCAGGCCATAGGACTTTTTTGAAGCCCGATGCCTCATTAATGCACCTGAGCTTCCCTTGAAGCAAGCAAGCAAACAAGTAGCGGGAAGCTGTGGCCGCCCCTCTCCAGTGCCCTGGTAAGTAGCTCTTCACAGCCTCTCCTCAGAAGCCATAGGGGTTTTTCAGAAGCACCCAGAGACTAAAAATAAGCCTTTAGGTCGTTCTGACCTTGCTGATGGGATTGTAAAGCGGTACCCCGTTCTGAAGGCTTTTGCAGTATCTACCAACAGTCTTAAGAGAGGCATTCTTTTCTGACCCTGGCAGTCCGGCTCCAGATACTCACCTCCCAAAAAAAATCCCTCAGAATTGAGAACAAAAAAAAATTTTTTCCCCCAAGATTTTATTTATTTGAGAGAAAGAAAGCTTGACACACAGCACAGGGGGAGGAGGAAGGAGAGAGGGAGAAGCCAACTTCCCGCTGATCAGGGAGCCCCATGCAGGGCTTATCCCAGAACCCTAAGATCATGACCTGAGCCACCCAGGCGCCCTGAGAACAGAAAATTTATTTAAAAATGCTCACCTCAAGGTGGTTTAAACTGTGTAAAATTGGAAACAATGAAGATTATTTTAATAATTATGGCATACTTTCATAAGAGATTATGATATAGTCATTTTTTATGAGTATCTAATCCTGGGAAGTAGTCAGTCTATAAGTTAAGTGATAAAAGCAAAACATAAAAATATAACAAAAACATTAGAAAATGGTAGATGTGTATTTTTAACAGATACATGCATATGGAAAAGATTGCAAATGTTATTAGTGATTTTCTCTGGAAGGAGGGGATTTCAGGTGATTTTCATCTTCTTTGAACCTTTCTGTTTTTTTCCATATTATCTTCAATAATCATGCCTTGTTTATATTCAGAATATTAAAATGTATCCTTACTTTGGATAAAAAAGTGTGTTCAAAGGTTAAATTGCATCTGTTGGTTCCTTATCTGAAGAAGTTGTTAGGGTTTGAAAAATTGGACCTAAGAAAAGTGAATCTCTCTTAGGAAAAGTACAGCAAGCTCCTTAACCCCATGAAAGCTTGTTCATTCCTTCTGTGCTGTGGCTTTATTTAACATATCTTCTGGCAGTAGCGAGAATGAGTCTGGCACCTGGGGAGCCCAGGAATATTTTCCCAGGTTTGCTGCAAGCCCATGCTAGCGTAGGTGAAAGACACAAAGGAACTAAAAAGCAAGAGCTAACATTTTTTTTTTTTTATTGAGTGCTTGCTCTGTGCTAGCCATGATGTTAAATGTAAGACATACAGACGTACATTTGCTTGTGTGCATACATACACAGACTCTTCTGAATTTATTAATGCATTTCATTTTCACAATGACCTTATGAAATTAGTACTGTCACTACTCCCATTTTAAAGATGAAAACACTGAGGCCCAGAAGGCAAGTATACTCCATGTCACACACCTAGTAAATCATACTGTGAGAATTTGAATCCAAGACTGATGGTGCAGAATTGGGAAGTGGGAAAAGTAGTGGATGGGGAGGAGAGAAGAGAGAGAGAGAGAGACAGACAGACAGACAAAGGAGGGGGAGGAACTCCCCAGTAACCACAGGGTTTTCTCTATTCTTCTCTGAAGAGTGCACCAGAATAGTGCCAAGAAGCAATTCAGAGTAGGGGGAAGATCACTCCCTTCACATTTGTGGGCCTCAGTGAGTCTGGACAAGGGTTTCTCAACTCAAGGAGCAGCAATAAAAAGAGGAAAAAAGAAATTGCATGTGACTAATCATGAGTGTTGGTATTTGAGAAAGTTTTTGTCAAAGGTTAAGAAAGAGGCACAAGTTTCTGGAGTGATCCTGAGGAGAACTTCTGGGAAACTTTAAGAAACTTGCCAGGTTAATAACAATGCCTTTCATTCCAACTTCACTTTTGAACAGATGGCTCTTCTGTTCTGTGCTTCAGGTAGAAGAGCTCCTAGAGCTGCCCTTCTGTTCATCAGCCCCAATTAAACTTGGTTTTGGTGCCCAGATGGAGCACAGGTGCAGAGTGTTGGGGGCAGGTAAAAAGAAGAGTTTTCCAAAGATTCTGAGTAAAAGAAGGGAAAGAAAAGCTAGAAGTTTCATGTAAAAGTAATGGTTGAAGCTAGTAATGGAAGGGGGGAAAGGTGACCCCAGTAAAGATGGGGAGTGCAGCCTGGGGACGAGTCCCTTGTGGGGAAGGAAGAGAAGAACAGTTCTTCATACCTGTCACCAGGGGCTCCACTGGCACAGTACAGCTGGGTTGTGTCTGATTTCACCCGTGGAAGTCCTGTGTGACTGTGGAGTGGGGATGAATGGGAAACAGCAGTTGGGGGTGGGAGGGCTGGGAGAGGAGGATAATGGCAGCATGCACCTGACCTGTATAAAGCATGCCAACACTCAGAGCTTGTATTGTTCTGTAGTATTCTCTGTTGGGCCCATTTTTCAGCAAAACAGAAGAGGAAGGGAATTGAGCACACTACTAGAACTGTGCTGAGTTCTCTCATTCACCATACTTAGTTCTGTAGCAATCTTGTGGGTCGATGTTATACCCATTTTACATACAAGGAAAAAGAAGCTTAGTAATGTTAGCTACTTCTTCAAGGGCTTCAAGCAAGTAAAGGACAAAGCTAAGATCCAAACTTACATCTGCCTGATGCCAAAGCCTCTTTCAGTTTACTTTCCATTTTGACTCCAGAGATCAGCTGCAGGCTGTTTTCATTGTTCAACCATCCTCACTTTTAGAGTTCTAATTTGACCAAGTCAGTTGTTTTGAAATCTAAGTGAACATAGGGATTCCTGGGATGCTTGTTAAAATGTATCAATTCCTGGGCTCTACTCCTAGAACTACTGATGAGAAGCTCTGTGGGAGGAGCCTGAGAGTCTACCTTAACAGACTCCAAACCGAATTCCCATGTGTTCAGGCAAGTTTGGTCAACGTTGGTGTAGGCAGATTTTCACATTTATGGATATAAACTCAGTTGGCTATACACTGTTTATCTTTGCAAGGGTTTTTTGTGTTTTAGGAAGTAAAATCTTTCGTATTTATGTCCTTTCCCTGATCTCTGCCCTATCGTACTCAGATTTTTTTATATTATGACATTGTTTAAAACAATCAGTGGAGATGATATTTATATTAGGAGATAAGGCAAAAATACAGTGATATTTTGCCCCCTATAGTGACATTCCCTATTTTACTTTGTATGTTAGAGTTGAGCTATTTATTTGCATGGACTGAATTGAAAGGAATTCTCTGGTTAAGTGGCAGGAGCGAATTTTGGTTAACACTGAGCTATAAAAAGGCCAAGGTACATATTTAACTTCTTAAAGTTGCCTTTGATAGCCCCTGGTACTCTTCCCAGCTTTGTCCATCTGAATGGGTTTAAGAGGATGTCATTTCATCTACATCCATAAAATCACAAAGAAATAGAGATTTGGGGGAATTGGAAAGATAATTAGGCCTAAGCCATTTTAGGTTGAAATATTCAAACGTCAGTTCTAATGAGGCTTTTCAGTAGTATCCAGCTATGCGTGATTTACATGAAACTTGCAGTTATAGGAGTAGGTCATAGGAGATCCAGTATTCTAGTCCCAACAAAGGTTGCACAGGGGAGCAGAATTCTCAAATAACTAAGTTTTTAAAATTAATATCGCTTTGAATACCTCTTTCCTTCTCCTCCCTACCCAATATCAGTATCTAGCTAAACTGAAACTATAAATAAATCTTGCAAAGATGTAGGACTTCATAAAGTATTCTGAAGGGTGATGTTGAAAGAATTCCTTTGGTTTCAGACAAAATCATTAACAAGTATGAATGTGGCAGAATTTGGAGGAGAGAAAATTGATAGGATGATTCAAAAGAAAATAATTTGAGATATTTAAAAAGACTTCAGAAAATGGATGAAGCCCTCTAATATTTTTGTGAGAATGACTTTTTATGATTATGCTGCAAAATAAAATGTGAACTGAAAGATATTACTATTGTGCTATTATATAATGTCAGAAGAATTGTAGCAAAAACCCTCAAAACTTTTTGTTCTATGAATTAGAGCACATTTACTATTATTTTCTAAATGTGGTTTCATGTAAGGTACAATAAGCTTATTTTTATTTAGTTTCATTTTTAAAACTAAATTTCCATTATCTTTTGCCACTATTATGTCACTGTTTACTACAAACTTAAAAATATTTTATTCATTTATTTGAGAGAGAGTGCACATGTGGGGAGCGGAGCTGGGCAGGGTGGGGCAAAGGGAGATGGAGAAGTGGACTCTGCTCAGCAGGGAGTCTGATGCAGGGCTTTATCCCAAGACCCCCCCCCTTCCTCCCTCCCCCCACTGAAATCATGATCTAAGCTAAGGGCAGATGTTTAACTGACTGAGCCACCCAGGTACCCCTACTACAAACTTTTAAGTCCTGTTTAGAGAAGGTTCACTTTAGGAAGATTAAATGAGTTTTGACTGTACAACATCTAGTGCATGGTATCTATTTAGGATTCTGCAACTTTAGTTATTTTTATTGTTAAAGTGTAATCTTTTTAGCTCTGATTATACTTGGATAACATGTTTAACATTTCGTCTCCATAACAATTACCATTTATTACGTGTTATTTATTAGATACACTTTACATATATTATTTCATTGGATTCTTAGTAGGAGACAGGTGCTATTTTTAGCTCTATCACAGTTAAGGAAACTGGCTAATGATAAGTAGTAACCTTGAGTGTCACAGCAGTTAAGTGAGGGAGTCAAGATTTGAGCCCAAGGTAGAATACAAAGGTGGGATTTTCCTCCTTTCCATTTTTTTTTCTTTCCCTTTCTTCCTTCTAAATTATTATAGAAAATTTCAAGCAGATACAGAATATGCAAAATAGTCCCATGGACACCCCCCCCCCCGGATTTCCTTCAGATTCAACAACAATCAACTTGAGGCCAATATTCTTTCATCCCTCTTCCCAGTTGCCCCTCCCATCCCCAGATCATTTACACAAAATTCATGACATCTTGGGGCACCTGGGTGGCTCAGTCAATTAAGCATTCGACTCTTGATTTTGGCTCAGGTCATGATCTCAGGGTCATGAGGTGGCACCCCACTTTGGGCTCTGTGGTCAGTGGGGAGTCTGAGTTTCTCTCTCCCCCTGTACCCCTCCCCTGCCACTTACTCTTTCTTGCTCTCTCCAAGAAAAAAAAATTCTGACACATTATCAGCTCAGCTATAAATACTGCAGTATGTATTTTTAAAAGACAGGTACTCTTATTTAAACACAGCCATCATATTACTATTATATCTAAAAGAAAATAGCAATGATATTAACCAACATCCATACAGTCTGAGATTTTCCCAATTATCTCATCAATTTAACATTTGGTTGGTTCAAATCAGAGCCATGCGTCACATCTGATTGGAAGGTTCCTCAGATCTCTCAATCTATAGATTCCTTACCCATTTTTTTTTTTTTTTTTTTTGGTCTTGGAATGTATTTGTTGGGGGGCACCTGGATGGCTTAGTCAGTTAAGCATCTGCCTTCAGTTCAGGTCATATGGGGTGGAGCCTCAAGTCAGAGTCCCTGCTCAGTAGGGACTCTGCTTCTCCCTCTTCCATACCTACCCCATTATGCACGCACATATGCTCTCTCTCAAAAAAGTCTTTAAAAAATGTATTGAACAAACTGTCATGTAGAATTTTCTTTAACCTAGATTTTGATTATTTTATCCTCATGGCACTGTTTAGCATCAGTAAATTGGTTATTCATTTTTTAAAAAGATTTTATTTATTAGAAAGAGAGAAACAGTGAGAGAGAGAACACAAGCAGGGGGAGTGAGAGAGGGAGAAGCAAGATTCCCGCCAAGCAGGGAGCCCGATGCAGGGCTTGATCCCAGGACTCCAGGATCATAACCTGAGCCAAAGGCAGATGTTTAAAGACTGAGCCACCCAGGCATCCCGGTTATTTATTTTTTAACAAAATTTTTGAGCTCTTCCTATGTTTAAGGTGCTAGGTTCCCATCTACCTGGGTAGATTCCTTCCATGTGGAGCTTAGTGTCTAGTAAGGAACAAAGAGACTAAGTAAGCAAATAAACAGATACAAAATTTTATTTATATCATATAACATGTAAGTATGCACTGCTTATAATACGAACACAACTCTATTTGATCTTCCTGACACTGTGAAGTAAAAGGTTTCCTATTATATGGAAAATTGTGAGGTCAAAAAGAACCAGACAGGGTTTAGGCCTTCCCTGTCATATCAACTATGTTCTCTGTCCTATCAACTACCTTCCCTGTTATGTCAGCTACATGACACTGTGTCTTGGTAGGGGGATGGGGGAGAGTGAAGGGGTGGATGGATGGGGGTTGAGTGGGGTGGGGGTGTCCCTTACTATCTCTGGACTCTGATGTCTTCATGTTTAAAATGAAGAAGTGGGGCATCTGGGTGGCTCAGTCTTTAAGTGTCTGCCTTTGGCTTAGGTCATGATCCTGCAGTCCTGGGATCGAGCCCTACATTGGGCTCCCTGCTTGGCGGGAACCTTGCTTCTCCCTCCCTCACTCCCCCTGCTTGTGTTCCCTTTCTCGCTGTGTTTCTCTCTATCAAATAAATAAAATCTTAAAAAAAAAACAAAAGAAATGAAAAAGTGAGAAGTGTGAGTGGCTCGGTTGGTTAAGTGTCTGTCTTTGGCACAGGCCATGATCCCAGGGTCTTGGGATTGAGTCCTGTATTGGGCTTCTTGCTTAGTGGGGAGCCTGCTTCTCCCTCTGCCTGCCATTTCTCCCTCTGCCTGCTGCTTTTCCTGCTTGTGCGCTCTCTTTCTCTCTCACAAATAAATACATTTTTTCAATCTTCAAAAAAATACAATAATGAAGTGATAAGTAGTTGCAGCCCCAGCCCTATACCTGGTCAACTGGAGAGTGGTCAGCTCGTGTGTGTGGCGTCGACACTATGTTGAGAAGTGTGGGTAAGTAAACTGCAAGGATTTTATAGCATCTCCAGGGAGTGGTAAACAGCAGGGAGGAAAAACCTTGTAAGGACAGTCAAAAATGCAGTAAAAAAATCAAGCCATCACCAAGCTTAGCAGTTCATAGTGCTAAATTCCAAGTCAAAAAGATACAAGCCGAATATTTGAGCAAATGTCTTTAGCCTCAGACACCTGGTTTGGAAACACACCACCACCTGTGCTGCATTAAACCTGCGAAAACTCCAGGAAGGAAATACAGTGTATGAGGCCAGAAAAGGGGGGGCTCCTGGATCCCTTAGGTCAAACAGCAGGCTGTAAATGACTCTTTTCAAAACAGACATATTACTTCCCAAGATTGCGGCCTGCCACAAAGAAAGGTACACACAGCGGTTGTTCCCAGCAAGAGTTATACTATATGGCTATTAGGAGGAAGAGAAGTAGCTTGATTCTTGCCAATGACAGGAAATAAGGTCAAGTAAAGATAGCAGGTCTTTGAATTAAAGAGGCTTTAAACACATATCCTGGCCTCGTGGCTTTAGTAGCAAGTAAGAATTATGGAATGAAGCCTTAGGTTTCCTTACTCCCTTTAAGCTGGACTCCTGAACACACCCTTTCCCTGATTAATGCCAGGGAGACCTGTGTGGGGAAGGTACCTGCTTCCTCATACCTTTCACTCGTTTATGCTCTTTCTAAATAGACCTCACCGCTATGTTACTAGTGAAATCTGGGCTGCTGGGATCGTTTCACGAGTTAAAAGTCTCACAGGTAGCATATTAGATAGTCTTGGTGGTAAATACCTAGCGATTTAGAGGTCAAGATTGTATTCCTTTTGTCTAGGTAGTGGGGAAGGGATCTTGCAGAACCCAGGAGCAGAGGGCCAGTGTATTTCTGTGTTGCCAGGGTTTTCAAAGACAAGATATCCATACAGACTTGACTTAATGAACGAGACAGTATCAGTTCAGGGAGAAAAAACAAAATAAAATTAAAACAAACATCAAAAGATGGTTTGTTGTGTAGAGAAACACCTGGTTGTTAGTCTGCCTTCCCTGCCCTGTTGTGCAGACTGTGTTTAGTATATTCCCACCTTGACTTCCTCCCTGAGTGAAGGGATTGGTGCAGGAAAGGGAGCAGGAAATAGAAGGGGGAACTGGAGTCAAGTAACTAATTAGAACATTTAAATAAACAATCTAGTTAAGTCCTTTAGCCAACTGGCTCTTCCTCGAATAACCAGCTGGCTGACCAGACCCTCCCTCTTTTTGGTGCTTGTTGGTGTTCCTTCTAGTGCACAGGACCGTAGACCTGTGTTGGCTTTACCCCTAGAACTCCTCCAGAAAGTACATGGATTCTCTGTGCCCTTTTTTTTTTTTTTTTAAGATTTTATTTATTTGACAGAAACACAGAGAGGGAATACAAGCAGAGGGACTGAGAGAGGGAGAAGCAGGCTTCCCAACCAAGCAGAAAGCCCGATGTGGGGCTCGATCCCAGGTCTCCAGGATCATGACCTGAGCTGAAGGCAGTTGCCTAACCAACCGAGCCACGCAGGCGCCCCTCTCTGTGCCTTTAAAATTTCTTTTTTCTAATAATCAAAATAGAAAACAGATCTTGATTGACAGGTCAGAATGCTGGCCTAAACGGCTGAGAGACATTATTTGTTAGAGACACCGGAGGTGCATCATTTGGAGAGTGAAGTGAGTATTTGCTCGTACACAGGGCAGGGGATCAGGATCATCCTGCTTGCTGTGGGTCCTTAGGCAAGGCATTTTACATCTTGAAGCTTGAAAACTGGGAATAATGATAGCATCTACTTCGCAGTGTTGCTAAGAGATGAAGTGAAGTAATTCAGTGTTTAGCCTGATACCTGGTACAGAGTAAGGAAATGCTGACTGTTGGCATTGTGATTTTGTAGCTCACATCTACCCTCACTGGCTTCATGGGGAGTCTATAAATCTTAAGTTTCAAAAATATTATTTCTGTTTTATAAAGAATGGTTTGAAGCCCTGCTGAATTTCCTTGCCATAGTTTGATTTTAATCAGATCTTTCGTTCCTTGGTTTTAATCTGAATTGAAAGCACAATTTTTTGTCTCCAAAGTGTCAAAAGGTGTTTAATATATATAGGATAACTTTTTTTTTCAAAAGCAACTCATGTTCATTATTTTTTTTAAAAAAGTAAATGAATATTAATGAAAAAGAAATAATTCTGCTACTCAGAGATGACCACTGTCCACATTTTGGTGAATAATTATTTTACACGTTTTACAACTTTTCACCTTATCAAATGTCTTCTACATCATTAATTAGTCTTCAGTGTCTTATTTAAGGGCCACAGAGAATTCTACCAGTGAGTCCCCTCATTCACTTTAGCGATTTTATTATGACCCTGTTCAATTTTTCCACTCTCAGATAGCATCATTGTCAAACTCCCAGTCCCCCAAATCCAAGATGTGGTTTCCAGCTCTGGGACTTCATGCCACCTCTGCCTAAACCTGTAGGTTTTCCTGAAAGTTAGAAATCCCCTACATCCAAAACTAACACCGGGGATACCCCTTCAAAAGACCGGGAAGTAAATTCCTCTCTCATTCCCCAGTGAGAAGAGGCAGAATTGGGGTCATTTTCATGACAACTATTACTGCATGTGAGGTGCTCCAAAGAGGCGTTTCTGTCCTTTCACATTTTCTCCTAATCCTAATCATAGGCAATTTCCTCAAGGCAGCAGCCACCCCACCTTCCATGGGGGTGTCAAAATGCGTCATCCAAATAGATGACCACTAAGACAAGGAGAAAGTTTACACACGTGTGTTCTGTGCAATGCTCTAGTGCCTTTAGACAGGGTCGCACCTCCTGCTCTGGACAGATGTGACTGGGAAAGGCTTTTTCCTGTTTAAGTGGAATTTGGACTGATTTGGAAGATATAAACATGACTTCATTTGCAGTTGAAGATGAGGTGTTTAATCAAGGAATAGGGATCTCAAAGATATTTGGATGTATGAGATGAGCTGCTAGAAGAGCCCAGGGGTTCTTGGGAGAAATTTTGGTTGGCTTCCCAGCCCTAGTTCAGAGCTAGGCTAGTCCTGGGCAAAAGTGTCAAGTAAGTGTGGGTTGTCTTCTGCGCCATGCCTTGCCTTTTCACTGCCCCCATGCGCTAAGAGCCTTGTGGACTTCACGTGGACCTCTGGTTCTCACTGAGCCAACTTCTCAGGTCACCTTTTAGGGAAGCTCCCCACTGCAGGCTAGAAGAGGCCCAACCCATGTCTTAGAGGTGGAGAGTGATTTTTCTTTCTGTTGGCAGACAGAGGTCTATAGGGAAACAGAGGTTACTGTAAGTATGAAATAGTTTCCTCTTGGTGAAGCTGATGTTTAGGGTGCTTAGGATATGGAATAGGTAGAAGGGCCACCAGCAGACTGGCCAGTGAAATAAGGACATTTAAATTCAAATTTCAGATAAACAGCAAAGAATTTTTTCCTAATATATGGGTGTACCCTGAGTATACTCTCTCTTAAGTTTGTGATTTCCTCTATCTTTTGAGTTGTTTTCCTCATTCCTAATTTGGAAGCTTTTTTGTCTTGAGCCCTCTTTTCAAAGCATTGAAATGAGATTCAGAGAAACAGTAACTCTCTCATCGCACTTACCTCTTTACAGTATATCAGTTAATTCGAGCACACACTGTAACAAGTGGGCACAGGCAGACGTGGGGACAAGCACAGCTTACTCTCCAAGAGCACAGACTCCTTGTAGTAACAGTCTGCTGGAGAGAGGCCAACTAGGCCAGATGTTCAGCTCGCTACAGGCAGGATGTTTTCCAGAGTGATGGGTGGTCAGCAGGTGAGTTTGTTAGCTGGAGGCTAGCAAGGTGGGGACATGGTAAGTGTTTGGTGAACGTTTCTGTTATTAGTCATTCTGTTGTCAGAGGCTTAATTTGTTTATAGTTTGTGATTTTATAAACAACAATGTGGTAAATACTCCTGTGGTTCTAATCTTTGCACAAATCGTTAGTCATTTCCTTTGGATGATTCCTCGAATTCTGTAGACGAGAAAGATGAGATGTAGGGCGGCCGGGCTATGCTAGCATTGGCTCAGGAGGCGTGTTGTTACAGTTTCAGGAGTTCTGTAATGTGGTTGTAAAGACAGCCATTTAAAAAATAAAATTATATAAACATAACTAAATTATAGTGAAATGAGTTATGTATTAAATAAGTCAACTAAGGTCACAAACACTCATCACTTGCTAGTTACTTTCCTGTATTTTACTATCGTCAAAGCGCTTGGAGTTGTGTATATTCTAGGCGAAGTGTGGAAATACTAGAAAATGATGGGCTACTGCGCATCTCTTGCCAGCTCTGTGTTCGAAGTGGTATCAGGACAGATGCCAGGGACTGAGTGATGGCATGTTACCTGGAAATCAGCTATGATGGGAGTACTTACACTGTGGAAATCGGCAAGTGGTACAAATCAGGGCCATTGTTGTTAAATATTTATATGGCATTTCACTGCAGAGAAGTGAAACAGCTACGCAGCTAACAACAGACCTGGAAGAGGAATCCATTTATTCCAATGCTGTCAGTGCTTTTTGGACCATGTTTTGGAAAACTGTTATAGTGTTTTTAATCCTTACCTTACTGGCATATTCTAATATCTCTTAAACCTATTAAATCTCTAAGCAGTCTTCACCCAAAAGCATGCAAGTGTATACAGGCCATTGAGAAAGTCATAGAACTTAATTCCAGAAACATTTTTGAAGCACCTGCCGTGTGCTAAAGACAAGGAAGACAAAGATAAATAAGACATAGAGTGTTCTCAAGTAGGGATGTCCCAGACGGTGGGTCACCAAGTTGATGAAAGACCTTAAGTCAATTGTCTTCCATTAAGTTAACGATCAATCAAGTAAAACAAACATATATAATAAGTTAGCGTTCATCATTAACATATTATGTAAAATATATACATGGTAATATAAGTTAAGTATATATCTACACATGGTTGCTTTATTATCGTGTGGAGGCCTGCACTTAAAAAAAATGTAGATAGGATTCTATAGTGGAAAGAGTTAAGGGAGGTACAAAAACAGTACAGTGACTGAGAGCATGAGCTCTGCACTCAGACTAACTTGGGTTCAGGTCCTGACTTGATCCCCTACTAACGCCACAACCTTGGGCAAATTATTTAACTCTAAGCTTTGGTTTCCTGGTGAGAATAAAATAGTAATCCTCTCATAACGTACATTGGAGGAGTAAACAATAATCTAAAGTGCTCTATGACTGGTATGGAGTCAGCATTCAAAGTATCAGCTTAAAACCTTGCAGAAATGTCTTAAAAGAGAAGGATATTCATTGTTTGAGATTGCACGTAATTCATGCATTCCTGAAGTTGGAATTTCTAAGGGAATCTTGGTGTACTCTGGGAAGGATTTCTTCCAGTCTTAGAGAGGGGCTTATAGGAGCCCTTTGCAGGTGCACAATGTGCCCTTGGACCCCTGTGCTTGTCCTTGTCCTCTGGTGAACTGACCTCCCATCTCATCCCTGTTACTGACTTCTCCCTCACGCTTACTGTATCTCACTTCCAAATGTGGCAGCCCGTCCATAGTGCTCTTACTCTGGCCACCAAAGATTTCCTGGCTCATCTTTTTATGGTGTTTGACGCTCAGATGATTGCTTCTATCTTTAGGTAAGGTTTGGCCAGTTGAGCTTTTAACTTTTTGTACCCAAAGGTGGAGAAAACGAAGGCAGGGAGCCTTGAGGAAAGAAATGGGAAAGGGTAAAAATATTTATTAAAGCTGTGTTTTCACTTTGATTTCTTTTAAGAAGGAGTATTACTCAGAGAAATGCCAGGGTGGAGTACAGTGGAGTACTGCTCTATTTTTGGAAAGTGAAGTGCTTCTTGTTAACATTAGTAGCGATTCTACAATCAGAATGTAGTACTTGTAGGCCATGTGTTTCATCCCCCTTCTTAGAGCTCAGCTGTCCCTCTGGGGCATATTCCTTCTGGGGGTATGTCCTTTAAGAAGCACTTCTCCTGAGGGTCTTTTGGTGAATTTTCTCAATTTTTGTTTACCTAAAAATACCTTTACTTTCATTCCTGAAAGATAATTTCTCTAAGTCCATAATTTCAGGTTGAATGTTGTTTTCTCTCAGCACTTTGAAGAGGTTATTCCACGACCCCTGTCGTTGTTGAGAAGCCTCTGGTCAGCTTAATTTTCATTCCTCTGAAGGATTCCATCTTTGCTTTCTGGCTACCTTTAACATCCTTTCTTGGTCTAGAATTCACTGCTTTGAATTCATTGGAATTTCTGACTGAGAGATTGGAATCAGATCAATTTGGGAAAATTCTAAACATTCTCTTTTACCACCTTCTGAAATACCAACTAGATGTCTGTGGGGCCTTCTCACTCACCTTTTGTTTATTTACTCTCTCTTTCATATACTTGGTCTTGTTTTTGTGTTGTCTTCTTATTTAATTTCTTCAGACCTATTTGGTTTCTTGAGTTGGGATTTTTTTTCTTAACCTGTAGTTTAACCCTTGTTTGAATTTTAAATTTAAATTTTAATATTTTAATTTTAAGAAGTTAGTTTATTTTCATATATGCTTTTGTGTTTTTGATTTTTTATTTCTTAAAAATATATTACGGTTTTTTTTTTTAAGATATTTATTTATTTATTTGCCAGAGAGAGAGAGAGATCATAAGTAGGCAGAGAGGCAGGCAGAGAGAGAGGAGGAGGAAGCAGGCTCCCTGCCAAGAAGAGAGCTCGATGCAGGCCTCGATCCCAGGACCCTGAGATCATGGCCTGAGCCGAAAGCAGAGGCTTTAACCCACTGAGCCACCCAGGTGCCCTAAGTATTCTTATTTTATGTTTTATATCCAGTAATTCTAATAATCTGAAGTCTTTATGAATCAGGTTCTGTTATTGGTTGCTTCTGTTGACTTTCACTCTTGGTGTCTTGTTTCCTTTTGTTTTATGTAACTTTTGATTGTGAATTCATTTGCTGAAACTTTTTATTTATTTATTTATTTTTAAAGATTTTATTTATTTGACAGAGAGAAACACAGCCAGAGAGGGAACACAAGCAGAGGGACTGAGAGAGGGAGAAGCAGGCTTCCCACCGAGCAGGGAGCCCGATGTGGGGCTCGATCCCAGGTCTCCGGGATCATGACCTGAGCTGAAGGCAGTCGTCCAACCAACTGAGCCACCCAGGCGCCCCGAAACTTTTTATTTTAAATGAAATTTTCCTTGCCTTTTTTCAGGGTAATGTAGGTAACTAGAGACCGCTGCTGTAGGTGGTCACTTAGCTCTGGTCTCCTGCTTTAAACTTGGCCTCAGGGAGGTCAAATACTTTTATTTTCTTGGAAGCTGGTTTGCTTATTTAAAGGAGGGCTGTCTACATTTTTGTTTAGCAAATACACACATACATACATACATAATAGGGAGACAGAGAGAGAGAATCTTAAGTAAGCTCTATGCCCAGCATGGAGCCCAATGTGAGGCTCGATCTCACAACCCTGAGATGTGACCTGAGCCGAAATCAAGAGTCAGACACTTAATCAACTGAGTCACCGAGGTACCCCTTTTGTTTAGCATTTTAAACGTTTTTCTTTCTTTCCATAGCCATAGTGTTTCAGGATACCTAGGCCACTGTATTGCTGGAAATGGAAATCTGTATACTTTTCTTTTGATTGCTGATATTCTGCGTGTGCTTTTATCATATCTTGCAGCTGTTATTTCCTGGCATCCCAAGCAAAATTAATTTTGGACAATATAAACCAGGAGAGAAACGGAATTCATTTGACAAAAACTCACTTTCTAGGAAATTTCACTCTCTTGGCTAAGGCTGTAGTCTAGCCAGCTTGCACAGTGACCACTCAGCAGGTATTTACCCAGTGCCCAATATGCCTGGGGAGGGCAGAGCTATCTAGCAGACATAGGGGCCCCTTCCTGAGATAAGAAATTCACAAACCAGCATTATAGATTCCCAGGATGCTTGGATAGGAAGAGCCAAATAGTCCCCTTGGACTAGGTTCTCATTTGCAAATGAGTGGGTTGGTGCTAGAAAGAACATTTCCTTCAGGATCACAGAACTAGTTAGCAGTGCCTGGGACTCCCCTCAAAGATATAAATGGAGAAACTCATTATTTTTAAAAAATTGTGAATTTATTCAGACCTCTGTTCACAGTAATTGAATACCTTCTCTGTGCCGGGCCATAGGATGCACTTTCATTAGTAGGTACTCAGTGAATGGCAATGTACCTGCATATTTGCGTGTATGTAGAAATAGACCCTCAACTGCTTGTAAGTATCTCTCTTCCTCCTCCCCTGCTCCACTACCCTAGCACTGAGCTACATCCTTCTACCTAATAGGGGTGAGAGGGTTTGAGGCTGGTGGGGAAGAGAATGATAAAACAGGAAAAGTTGTTATAGAGCTCATGAGAAATGGTTAAGATTGGCTGAGATCAGAGCCTTTACTCTTGAGAGGGAAAGAAATCAGTGAGAGCTGGCCGCTGCCACATAATAGCTGTTAAGCTAGCTCTGAGCATCAGTTTCCTCTTCTGTAGAATGGGAATTACTACTGCTGAATGCTAAGCACTCAAGAGACACTGTCCTTGTTTTTAAGAACATGCGTGAAAAAGTCAGAAAAGAGATTTCTTTAATGTCCTAGGTAACAAGAAAAACTCATCCTTAATCCATTATGTGAAGAAGTTCATGTGGCTCTGTTTAGCTGGGACTTTGATTCCTCAAGTGAGGCTACTGTTGTGTAGATTACCTAGCCAGTAGGCAGCCAGAGTTATTCAGGAATGGCTGCACTTAGCAATGAAATCATAAACATCTTAAAATTTCTTGCATTTGGGGAATCTGCTGTGCAAAACCAAATCTTGTTTGAGTGTAGAAGCCAACAAAAATAAACAGGAACAACAAACCAAACAAATATCTTGACATCACAGGAAAAAGACGTAGCTCACTGTTTGATGAATGAATGGCTCCAGCTCTGCTCCCAGAGACAACTCTGCTCATTCAGAAACTCTCAAGAGTAACTTTTCATGACTTTGAAGTTAGGTTTGTAAACTCCCTTCCAGTTTCCAGCATGGAAGCAGGATTCCTGGACAGGTCCATTTGAAACAGCGTTTGCATGACCGAGTAGCTACTGCTGTGTGGGGTGCTGGCTTCCTGGGAGGGGCTGTTTGACGGGGGAGGCTTGGACAGCTATGGGCTGTAGGAAATATGGAAGGGCTGGAGTTCTTTTGCCATAAAAAACTTACATAAGCGATGCCTGGCCAGTGGCATCCCAGATGGACTTCTGCTGGTTCTGAGCTTACGAAGTGGTTCCACCTGATAGCTGCCCCATTCTTAGGATAAGAAGGAAGTTTGCTTATTGAAGAGAGTGAATTGGACACAGATGCTGCAGGCCATGGGCTTGCCCTGGCCTGCTCGTCTTCCTGGCAAGACAAGCAGTTATTAGAGGTTGGTGACGACTCCCTGTGTCTGGGGACGAGCTGTCTGCATTTCTAGGAGACGGCTCCTTCCCAAGGGGGAAGAAAGATGCCAGGCTGTAGAAGGATCCAATTATTGGCGGCTCTGTTTTGCAGAATGACTGTCTTTGAGTGAAGTGTGTGTTATAGGATCAAACTTGGCATTTTTAATTAACATAAAAGAATCTCAGTTCTTACATGCTGTATATGTATAAAAAAAGAATTCTTTGCACCCCTCTCAGTAAATGGCTTCAGAGCTGCGTTGCCACCTGAGAGATTTCTTGGATAGTGTCCCATGGGGAATTGTGAATGCCTGATTTCATAAATGGGTTTTTAGTTTGTGTTTTAAGTAATACTTTTGTTCAACTTTCTTACGGTTTCTGAAAATCTTTGCTGTAACTATCAAAGGTAGCCATTTTTGCTAACATTGTTGTATTCAGATCTGAGGGGTTGAATGGGCCATGGTTGTCTTACCAGGGCCAAAATACCTGTGACAGAAGAATTTCCCAGGAGCTTTTGGATATTTATGGCCCAGCATTATAAGATGAAAAACTGGCAACCACATTCCAGGGTCTTGGAGTGGGTCTGTGCTTGGTGGCTAATGGTTTAGAGGACTCTTCTGACCTTGACCTTTGAACAAACCAGTGAGTTAATGCCACTGACCCAGCTCTGTGACTGCAACAACAAGCTCCTCTGGATTTGGGAATCCCGTTTGACTTCTAATCCTAGTTCTGCTGATGTACAAACTGTATGACCTTGTCGATCTAATCAACCCCTCAGAATCTTGTGAAATGAGGAAATAATGCCTTCCTCACAGGGCTGTGGGGAAGAGAATAAAATAGGATAATGTGCCAGGTGCCAAATTCAAAACTTGTCAAATGGACAATGACTGATAGTGGCCGGACTACTTCTATCCTTTAAAGTCCACCCCACTTGACTTGAACTTGGAGTCCATTGTCTTTGACTCCTCTTTAACTTTTATCTTCATCCAGTCACCCTCCAAATCCAACTAAAGCCTCCTTCCTTCTTTCTCTCTCCCTCCCTCCCTCCCTCCCTCCCTCCCTCCCTCCCTTCCTTCCATCCTTTCCCCTCCTTTCTTCACTTCATGCCCTTCTCAGTGCCACAGCTCAGATGTGATAGAAAGTATCCATGGAAGCTGTTCAGGTCTTCATAACCCTTCGTACCTCACCCCATCTTTTCCCATCAGAGTTTATCAGACTCTGGCATTGGCCTCTCCCATCCACCTGTTGTCATCCACTATGCCCCACGCCCCATCCAGTTGCCTCCTTGGCTTCCTGTGTGCCATTTTCCTGCTTACAATCTTCCAAAGGCTCATGTGGTCTGCAAGAAAGATTCCTTAGTTTATTTCCCTTCTGACCCAATCTCTCATTTTCTCTCCTCCAGCCATATATGTTTATGCACTGGAATTGTCCTTCCCGTTCCTAGCCAATCTACCCATCTACCCACCTCATCTTCTAGTTCCTACTTAATCTAGCCTTCTAGACTCTCTTTAATCAATTGGTTGGGATTACAGTCCTTCCTGACATTCACCTATTTGCTTCAGCATCATTTCTTCATTCTGTCATTGGGATTACATTCCAGAGTCAGATAAGACATGGTTTGTGAGATGCCCCCAACAGCCAATATGTCATCCTGGGTGATAATGCAGGTTAGCAGTTAGGAATTTCTTCTCTGGTGTCAGATGGATCTAGGTCCAGATTCTTTACTGCTTTTTAGTTGCATAATTGAACAAGTTTTTCATCTCCTTCACCTCTGTTCCCTCATCTGTAAAGCTGAGTAGCAGTAGTAGTGCCTACTTCACATGGTGGTTGTATGCAAAGGGGATAGTATGTAGTAAAGCACTCAGTATAGTGATTGGCACCTAGTAAGTGGTTCAATAAATGATTGCTGTTATCCTTTATTTCTTGCATGAATTTTCCATGGCTGGGATAGCAGTACTGAAGACTGTGATACCAAAATTCTTGCTCTAGGACTGCGTGACCTTTTTGGTCAAAAGACTGCAAATGGAAGTCAGAGAAATTGAAGCAATAGTTTACGAAGTATAAGATTTTCAAGGACAGGAATAATGTTACATTTATCGTCTCCAGCCCTAGAATGGGAATGTAGTAAGCATTCAAAAATAAACGATTAAGTCGGGCGCCTGGGTGGCTCAGTGGGTTAAAGCCTCTGCCTTCGGCTCAGGTCATGATCTCAGGGTCCTGGGATCGAGCCCCACATTGGGCTTTCTGCTCAGCAGGGAGCCTGCTTCCTCCTCTCTCTCTGCCTGCCTCTCTGCCTACTTGTGATCTCTCTCTCTGTGTCAAATAAATAAGCAAAATCTTTAAAAAATATATATATATATATATGATTAGGTCAAGTAAATGTTGAGTTGCAAAAACTTCATGGCAAACGTCTGTGGTCAATTTTCATTTCTGTCTATTTCTTACAGTTGTCAAACTTACGGAATGCAGAGATCCACTCACTCTCTGCCCTTAAGGAAAAAGTATGGAGGTGTATACATATGTGTGCATATTTGTATACATATGCATGAATACACTCATACACATTTAAATTCTCATTGTTTTTCTAATCTAGCTTCACTGGATTTAGTGTGTGTTCTTCTCCCTTTTTCCCACTCTAGACTTTTTGGATTTGGGTCCATTGCTAGGTCTGACCATAGATCTGTCCTTGGATTATAACAATGGGGAGCCTTCCTGGAAGGAGCACTACCTGTACCTGACTTACTTGAATTTCGCCCTGGAATGAAATCTGCAGGAATCTAGCCTTCATGATGAGTTTTAAGAGGTCATGCAGGAGAGGCCCATTAGATCTGTGGACTACTGATGAGCTTTGCCATTTTCTTGAAAATCTACTTTTATTTCTGGGTCACTGGACTAGTCACAATGAGGTTCATGTTCTATATACGTTCCTGGTGGGGATGTATAAATGTGCATTCAGAATGCTTGCTTTGCTGGCATTCCGTAGGTTCTGGGAACTTTAAAGATAGCCATTTAATGTGTAAATTTTAATTCAATTCAACATATTCACTGAGTGTTTTTTATTTGCCAGGCACCAGGTTGGGCACTTTTTCTGGAAGGATTGAGATTTTAGTAGTTGCTAGGGTGATGAATAAATGGCAGGTTGGGTTGTTCTCCCTTCATCTCCTTCTGTCCTTTCTTTTATCACCCTTGCCACGGTGGAGAAAGAGCCTTTGTGAGGAAGACAGTGCATCAGAGTTGTGGACACTATTACCAAGTAAATTTTTGTCTGTACTGTAGATGTTTACTGTGGAGAGCATGAAGGATCTGGTGTCCCTTAGGATTTTAGACGACCTCGAGGATCTGCTCTACCCTTCCAAATGGAACCAAGACCCAGAGGGAAGACCAGGTGGTAGAAAAGACACAGTTACTCATGAAAGTGGAGGTAGGAAAGAGACTAGAGAGGAAACAAGAGAATCTGGGGGAGGACCTTAAAGTCACCATCATTGAAGGGCTGGTCTCCTTGAGGGTTTGGGAATTGGGGGTTGGAGAAGCATCCATAGGCCTCATGGCTGGTGCACTGTGATCATAGTGGGATAGGATACACTCCTACTGTCTGACTGCAGATTTTCACTAGGGTCTGATCATGTCATTCCTTTTGAGCCTTTGATTCCCCAAAACTCACTTTACTCCAGATGTGGGCTAACATCCCTCTGGTTCTGTGGCTTTGGCTCTGCTAACAGGTGAGGCCCATGAGGCTCTTTGAACTTCCATATCTGGATTTTGAGTTTGCAGGTTGTCTGCTGACCCAGGCAGAGGCTTCCTAAAATGCCACACCTCACTGTTCCTAGCCCTGCTGTCTTCTTCCTCCTGAGTGGGTGAAGGGACACCTCTGGGCCCCTAGTTCCTCCTGGTTGTATCTAGGGAGATCAGAACCATCTTTCCTGGGACATTTCTGGTGGATAAGATGCCCTCTTTGGTTGCGAGCTCTGCAGTTGGCCTGCCCTGGGCCCTTCTGCAGACTCTGCCAGCTCTTTGCTTTGTGGTTTGAAACCTCTAGCTCATGGAAGAATGTATGTGTCAGGACTGAACTTGGGAATATAACAGTCAGGGGGTATCTACCCAGTTAGGGGTGGGAGAGGAAAAGGAAGCAGCAGATAGGACTGAGACAGTAACCAGAACTTGAATTTTTTAAATAATAAAAATGAGAAGGGGATTTAGGGACTGTTCAGTGTTTTATATGCTAAGGCTGAGGAGAACCGCAGGGCACTGAGTCTTCTGATTGCCCTGTGGTGCCAAGTGGTTCAGAGGGAAGGAGGCTGCTGGGGAGTCAGCGGAGATAGTGGGCGCCACAGGGTGTGGTCAGGGATAAAAAGCACATTTATCACTCACACAGGGTGAGTGGATAAGAAGACTTTCCCAGGAAAACACGAAGGAGAAATCTTTTTTTTGTTTTTTTAAGATTTTATTTATTTATTTGACAGAGAGAAACACAGCTAGAGAGGGAACACAAGCAGAGGGACTGAGAGAGGGAGAAGCAGGCTTCCCGCCGAGCAGGAAGCCCGATGTGGGGCTTGATCCTGGGTCTCCAAGATCATGACCTGAGCCAAAAGCAGTCGCTTAACCAACTGAGCCACCCAGGTACCCCGAGAAGTCTATTCTTACACTAGGATTCATGCCCCTGAATTTACCAACAGGTCTGAAGCTCACTAATAAGCCCACACCATTAACTTTCATGTCTGCTATGGAGAGAGTATAGAGCACGCAGGGCTGAGAGCTCAGCTTTGAGTTAGAGGGCGCATGTTTAAATTCTGGGTCTGCCGCCTGCTGGTTGTACAACTTTGAGCAAGCAATTTTCCCTCTCTAACCCCTACTGTTGTTGTTGTTGTTGTTGTTGTTTTTTAATTGAAATGGGTAGAATAATACCGTGTATTATTGCTATTGAGAGAATTAATGGGTTAGAGTCTATAAACTTCTTGGTATGGGAAATGCCCAATGAATGGTAGATATTACTACATTCATAACACTGAAGTTTTTTTTACTGTTTTATTTGACAGAGACACAGAGAGGGAACACAAGTAGGGGGGTGGGAGAAGGAGAAGCAGACTCCCTGCCGAGCAGGGAGTCCAATGAGGGACTCGATCCCAGGACCCTGGGATCATAATCTGAGCTGAAGGCTTAACTGACTAAGCCACCCAGTCACCCCAACACTGAAGTTTTGATATCATCATGCCCTTGTTGGCCAACATAGCTGACCTAGTCACTACATATTAATAATTCCGGATCATACTGGGCTATCTTGCCTGGTTCTAGAGCAGAAGCTGTATCCTGAGTGTGCATGGGTAGGTGAGGAAGATAGGCAGGTGTGGTGAGGCAGGGCTTACTTTGTCTCTTACCAGAGACATCAACATAAACCTGGGCCTCTAGGAAGACCTCAGAATTGTAGACCTGTGGCTGTTTCTACGTGGAACATGGTGTTTGGGGCTGGGCTAGAGATAACCATCTCCAGAGTCCTCTGTATGTTTTGGGCACAAGGGGCTCATCACAGAATGCTATGGAAACTGCTTTTCTTCCATGGACCATTTAGGAATACTGAACTGGAGGTCCAGTCTCATCTTACTTATTGGGACCTGGAGGGGAGACTTGAACTTGACTCACAATTTAGATTTCAACACGTTAAGTTCTGTCTCATAGCCTGGGGGTGGGGGGCAGGGGTGTCTCCAAAGGGAGTCAGGCTCCAGAGAGGACCATGAAATCCCTGGAGAGAAAGTTACCCGAAACGAGGGAGTTTGGCAGAGACAGGTTAAGCAGCAGGGCTAGCAGGAATCCAGGTGCATGTTGGCTGCATTCCTGCGCCTGCTTCCTCCCGACTTCCTTGCTGAAGCGTACTTTGGAAAAGAGCTTGGTGCAAAGGCAAGAGTGGTCATTTGGAGCCTAAGACCTCGACTGCGGGAACCCCAGGGAAGAGGAGAAGATCCTAGGAGGTGGGTGGTCAGGAGGAGCCCCGTGGCAGCCCCAGGAGCATCCTGTGGGAGTCAGGATGGGAGCAACCAAAGCAATCCCAGAGCCATGAAGCACAATGAGAGCTCTTGGGCTGTACTTTCTGTAGCTAGACTTACTCAATAGGAGGTTCTATCTCTCCCTAAAGGGCATAAGAGTGGTCAGGTAGAGGAGGGCCTATAAGAGTGCCTAGCACATAGTTGGTGCTCGGTAAATGTTAGTCATTGTTGTTCGAGAGAGTCTCCCAGACAGAACTCCTGGAGGGAGTCATTGGGGGTGAAATCGAGGGAAAAGACTGGGAAGTTTGGAGTATGTCTATAACTGTCAAAACAAGGGGCATCTGAGTACCGTGCACACAGAGTCTGCTTCCCACCAGCTGTCTCTCCAGCTCTGTGGCCTCTGGGCCTGGGGTTGGACCCAGAGAAGACACTGGCTTGTGTACAACTCATGCTTGATTCATAAGCGTTAAACCAAGGGGTCTGCTCTGGGTTAACTGAAGCAGCCTAATCTGGGCCAGTGGGAGCAGTATTTCTAAAAAGTCCTGACTCTTTCCTGTGCTTTGCATCTGGTGCAGGGTGTGTGGTAGGAAAACCTTGCTTGGTTTCCTCACATTGTTCTATCAGTGGGGAGATTACCGTGTTCACTTCTTCATTCCAGCTGCTTGTCTCCCCCACCTGCTGAAATCCCCATGCTGCTGCAATCCTACTCATTTTTCAAGGCCTTGCTCATGTTGGAATAAATCATTTCTTGCTCCCAGATTCTTTATTTACACATTACCCTTAGTCATTATTCCATTTGTTCTGCAATAATTCATGTACCTCTGCTTCCCTTACTGTGTTTTCAGTTCTTTGAGAGAGCACGCACGCGCATATGTATCTCTTATTCATCATTTCATCCCCCATGGGGTCATGTATGTTTATTAAAACTAATAAGTCCCATGAAGTAAGCAATAGCATCATCCCTATTCTGCACATGAGGAAAGTGCCTCGCTCAAGGCCACCCAGCTGGTGAGGGAAGGAGCTAAGATCCAGGCATCCCAGGGCCCCAGCCTTAACCTCCTGCACCCTACTGACTGTCATGGGAGGAGCCTAACTATTGCATGGATCAAACTTGGTCAGCCTCACTGACCTTATTCTGAAGATGATCTATAATATGTATTCCTGACATTTAGAGGTAATAAACCATTTCCCCTTCTGACAAAACTGTGTCCAAAAGAGTTCCAAGATCAGCATCTTCTTGAATTAAAAGAACAAAACCCAAAACCCATCAGTAGTTTGAAAAGAAGGTGTCCTACAATGACAGTGCTGCTTCTGCCTTAGCATGGACAGGCCTCTGTGGGGCTGCTGGCTGTGTGATGCTGTCTCCAATGATAAGTCCTCCAGCTTGAAAGATTTTGAGTAAGTCTGCTTATGATCAGCATTTGGAAGATGTTTCTTCTACCTTCCCCCAGTTAACATTGCAGTTCCACTAGCTGGGTAATTTATTCCAGAGCATTAATACATAAGGTTGGTTCGTGTCTTGGGAAAATGTTCTAGTAACTCATTTTCTGTTTTCTGCTAAAGTCATTGAATTAAATCATCTTCTCAATGAAACTTTAAAAATTCATTAATGAAAATGTTAGTATATTAACAGCACTGTGATATGCATCTAGATTTAAATATTTATTGGACAAACAGAAATGATTAAATCCCCTTGCAAAAATCAATCAAAACTGCCCCCTAAGCCTGGTCTTATAAATAGTGTCACATACCAGCCACATTCACCCTCTCGTCTGCTTTTCTGGCACTAAATTCAGTCAGCTGAGACCAAGCTACCATGTAAGGAACAGATTAAACTAACATCCATCAAGCTGAAAGATAATTATTGCTTGTGTCAGACAACACCTGCTTTTGTAGCATTCCTCCACTTAGTTAACCTGGAGACAGGCTAAACTTTCCACTGAATTCTCCATTTGACAGTTGCCCCAGGCAGTGTGTCTGCAGAACACCCTTACTGTGTTTACATTTTTGAGGCAGATTAAAAATGTCACCTGTGAAATATAACCCAAGAATCTCAAACTGTAATATATTAACATATATAAATATGGGGCCTGGATGGGCGTCAGACTGAAGGGGAAAGCAAAGCCTTAGCAGCTTCTGGAGCAGAAATCTTTCATCATACATCTTTTATGACATTAAACGTGCAGATTGTCCACAGATACTCTTCATACTTCAAATCGTGGTGGTGTTGATCACTCTTCACTTTACAGTTTTGGGATTATTAATCATTTCTCAACAGCTTGTGGTATTTTCTTACCAATGGCAAGTCAGAAGTCAGGTGCCATTTGGAATATGGGAGCTCTGGGTTTCCTTTCCGTCCTCCCATTTCTGTGGCTGTGATGACATTTGTACCTGAGGAAGGAATCTCTGACCTGGGGCAGAAATGTGAAATGAAGTTTTTTTTGTTTTTTGTTTTTTTTTTAATTGAAAAGTAACACTGGTGTGGCGACTGCAGGAGTGCTAATGTCATGGCCAAGGATGCTGCTTGGGCTGTCCCTTGATAGAAAACAGGAGAACAGAAAAGAGAGGATTGGCCCTGGTACTCTTCTAGGTATTTAAGCTGGGACATGTTTCTATACATGTCCAAGAGAGAGATGAAGAAAAAGCAACACGTGATTCCTTTCTTTGGGGAGGGTTATGGACCTGCAGCTTTTCTGGGTGTGAATCTTACTCTTAACATCTGTGTTGACTTCAATTACTATTTCTTTTGACATACACTAAATATAAGCTTCGGCCCCACAGGAGGTGGAGGGGAAGGGGACTCAAGGCTTCCCTCGAATACAGGGGTACACATTAAAGAGTATTTAAGATATCTAATTCTTGGGATTATGGTAATGAATATATTTTTAGAAATTTCTGTTTTCTCCCAACTACTCATTCTCCACATGCACTCAGGTTCCAAGCACTCTAATGGTTCCTGAGTCTGGTCCTTCCTCTGTCTCCCCATAGCAGACACCCTTTTGCTTTCATTCAGACCTGTGTATTCCCTCAGGGAGGGGACTGCTGCAGTAGCACTCCCTCCTTTTCTTTCCAGTATCCCCATCTCAGACTAACTACTGTGCACTAGAAGTCATTGGTCCCAAATGCAAGTTACATCGTTCCCCTGCTGAGAGTGTCTAATCCCTTGGTGCTGCGTTCCTCATACCTTAGTGTGGCCTTCACACTACAAAGTGAGGCCTTTGTAATCTGGCCTCAATGTTTTAAAATCAGCTGTATCTTTAGGATGCTTTTGCCTGCAAGTAGCAGAAACTGCGACTCAAACAATGGGAAGATATCATCTCACAATCCAGGAAGCTCACCTTGTAGGGAGACCCCAGATTGTTGGTTTCAAGGACTCAGTGATATCAGTCAGGGACAGGTTGTGTTCACCTCCCTGCTCTGTTCTTCTTTGTGTGTGGGTTCTGTCCTCAAGCTGGGTAGGCAGACCTAACGATGTACCTGGATGAAGGAATCCAAGATGAAGAGAGGAGGAACATTCTTCAGGGCCCCCTTCCCAGCATACTCCTCTTCATCTCTCGCTGGCCAGAACCTGGCTCGTACGTGATCCCCAGTCAGCCTCCAGAGTGGGGCTGCCATCACTATCAGGGCGACTGGGGCCCTTCTATCCCTGAGTGGATGGTGATGCCAGCTTCCTCTCAGGCACATGCTTCATGGGGTAAAAACAGGGATCTGAGCAAAACTGGGATTTTGTTAAGAAGGAATTAGGGAGAAACTGATGCTGGTTAGGCAACAAACCCTGTCTACCGCCAGGTTTTCTGGCAAATGTAGGAATTGACAGTATCCTCAATCCACCATGTACTGCCACTCCAATCATGGCTTTTGAATTTGTTCTCAAAAATGTCTTGCTTCCTCACTTTTTTTTCTGGAAAACTCTTCTGAATATCTTATGACTGCATTCATTTCTTAATGCTGTTGTAACAAATTATCACAGACTTTGTGGCTTAAGTTCTTACAGATCTGGAGGTCAGAAATGTGAGATGGGTCTCATGTTGCTAAAATAAAGGTGTTCCTTTAAGAGGCTGGCCACATCATCCTGACCTCTGCTTGTCATCACATCTCTTTCCGGTCCTCCTCTGTCTCTCTTAAAGGGACTTTTGTGGTTACATTGGGTCACCCAAATAATCCAGGATGATGTCCCATCTGAAGATCCTTGACTAAATCATGTCAACAAAGTCCCTTTTGCTATGTAAGGGAACATAGGCACAGGTTCTGGGGATCAGGACATGGACCTCTTCAGGGAGGGCATTTTTTTGCCCACCCCAGTGACCTAGTGTAAATGCCACCTTCTCTGCACCATCTGCCCTAAATACATTTCAAAAAGGTTCTGTGGCAGAAACATAAAGAAGAGATTGGAAGGAGGCAGGATATTTATCAAGTTTGGCAAAGGTCTCAGTGCCACCTCCCCTGGCTATCCAGGAGAGTCTGGATGGCAGTGTTCTGTGGCTGCCGCATCTCTTGGACCCTCTCCCCCGTGCCCCCCAGGCGTGGTCTCTCACCTCTCTCTTTGTTTTTTGACCTGATGTTGAACTTCCTTCAGGCCTGAGTCAAAGAGGCTTTGAACCCAACCCATTGTGGTTTGTGGAGGCGTTCACAAAAGGAAATGAAGAGGAAATTCTACCCACAGGACAAAGTATTGGATTTATCTGCCCCCAGGTTACAAAGACTTTTCTAGTGTGAGCCTTCCCTTCTGACCATATGCTGTCCTGCCCAGGCTTGGGTTCTTTGTCAGTGGACAAAAGCGGTCTAGGTCATACCAAAATGTCTCTCTGTCTTTCTTATTATTTACTGTGTATACCTGTGAGCAGCGTGGCAGTGGGCACCATTGCCGTGAGGCACCCAGTTCCCCAGATACAAAACCTGAGACGTGGAAGATCCTTGTGAAGTGGTTTGTTCACACGTGTTCTTGGGGAGAGGCAGAATGGAGTAGGGAATGGGACAGGGAGGGGAGGGAGCCAGCCAAAGCTGCTCTATCAAGCAAAATCCCACAGAGACTAATTTTGGATCAACCCCTCAGGGGAGCTCAGAGATTAGGTCATTCCTGAATTGTCCTGGTGCGGGCTGTTGTCATTGGTTAAGGGAGGCCTCCCGGGAGACATAAATTCCCAGGCACTTCTGGCTCTCCAGGGCACCCAGGAAAAGAAATTCTCATAGCTTGAGGGGAGCCCTCCATCAAAAGAGGCACAGGTGCTATTGGGAGTGAAAGTGCACTGGGAGCCAGTAGGCCTGTAGAGGGTACCAGGATCCAAGCAGTTCTGGGCAGAGCATTGACCTTTCTGCTACACCAGGGAAGACTCTGTGTTCAGGCATTTCCTCTCCTTATGTGGCCTAGTCAAATCCACCCCCCCCCCACGCCCATGCCTATCACTATTAGTCCCACCCCCAGTCACAGCTCCTCTAATCCCCTGGTCCCTGGAGCAATCTGATCTTCCCAGATCCAGGTACCCTGTGTAGGCTTCAGGCCATGCTGTTCTTCTCAAGTTGTCTTGACTCTTAAATCTTGAAGGGAGAAACCTGTTTCTTTTTAACACCCTGAAGTTTCTTGCAGTGTTTTTTCAGTCATCTCAGGAAAGCCTGTTTCCACCAGAAACTACTTCATTGCCTGAAGATGACAGATGTATCTATGAGAGAGGCCAGGGATCCACTTCTGTCTACTGCTATGAGACGGCAGCTGGGCCAGCCTGCTGAGCACCCAGACGGTGGAAGAGGCCATTGTGTCCCTGCCTAGTCACCTTGTCCTCCTTGGTATTTTCTCCTCCCTTTCCCATCCTTGGAGCTTGAACCCACTCCTGATCCTGCACTTGCTCTGGACTTCCTTACCACTTAGTAGAAGCCAGTGCTGCATTTGAGGCAGACAGTGTGACCCATAGTTCTAACTCCTATTCCCTGTGGTTCTGTAGTCATTAGGTACCATAATCACTTCCTTGGGTATTGACACATGAGGCTGTCCACTGAGATAACCTGAATGGAGGTCTTTCCAAAAACACATCATTTTTGAAAATGAAGTAGGTATTCAGGGCACCTGGGTAGGGCAGTCATTTAAGTATCAGATTCTTGTTTTGGCTCAGGTCATGATATCAGGGTCATGAGATTGGGCTTCATGCTCTGTGGGAGTCTGCTTGAGATTTTCTCTCCCTTTCCCTTTGCCCCTCCCCACTGCATGCTCGTGCTCTCTCTCTCTGTCTCTCTCTCTCTTTCTCTCATAAATCTTTAAAATGCAGTAGCTACTTTATACGCTTAAACTGTTATATAAGTAATAATACTAATAATTATTAAAACAACAGCTAATATTTAAGTACTGTGCCATATATTTTACACACATCATTTCATTTTCTTCTTTACCCGCAACAATCCTACAAGGTAGGATTTACTGTTATTACCATTACCATTATTATTTCACTGGTGGAAAAATTGAAGTTCAGAGTGGTTAAGTAAGGCTACAGAGTTTCCGGAGTTGAGACTTGAATCCAGATCTGAGTTCATAAGCCCATGGTCTGAATTATCACTCTGTTTTGTCCCTTGCCTCATAATGAAGAAGAAGTCTTTTACTGAGAATTGAGGGCATGTAATGGGAACTGGAATAAATGGATCTGGCAAATGAGAATGTTCCTTCAGAACTTGGATTCCAATGGTATCTAGTCATTCCATTTATTAGATTCCTTACCCAAGAATTAAGTAGAAAATAGGTTCTTTTACCCAAATCCCTTTCAGATGTGTTGGCCACCAAAGCAGCCTCCATCACCCCAAAATGAGTCACTGTGCAAACCAGTTTTATTTCAGCTGTGCTTTTCTGGAAAAGGGGCTTAGACCCTCCACATCAGCTCTTTTTAGAGAGCTTTCCTGGAAGCCCCACCTAGTAACTTCTGCTTTTGTCTCTTTGGCCAGACTGTGTCAAATGTCTTCCCACCCCTAGCTGCAAGACGGGCTGAGAAATAAGGTTGGTATTTTGATAATTTTTTCCTTTTTTTGAAGTTTGATCTCCCCAATGAAATCAGCATTTTTTATTTTTTTAACTTTTTAAATTAATTTTTTAAATTAACATATATTATTTGCTTCAGGAGTACAGGTTTGTGAATCATCAGTCTTACACAATTCACAGCACTCACCAGAGCACAGACCCTCCCCAGTGTCCATAATCCAAAGCCCTATCTCTCCCCTCTTCCCCCCAGTAACCCTCAGTTTGTTTCCTGGGATTGAGTTTCCTATGGTTTGTCTCTCTCCCTGGTCCCGTCCTGTTTCATTTTGTTCCCTCCCTGACCCCCAAAACCTCTTGCCCTGCCTCTCAAATTCCTCATATCAGAGAGATCATATGATAATTGTCTTTCTCTGATTGACTTATTTCACCCAGCATAATACCCTTCAGTTCCATCCATGTCATTGCAAATGGCAGGGTTTCATTCTTTTTGATGGTTGCATAATATTCCATTGTATATAGATACCACATATCCTTTGGATGTTTTTTCCATAGTTTGGTTGTTGTGGACATCGCTGCTCTAAGTATTTGGGTGCATGTGCCCCTTCAGATTGTTACATTTGTATCTTTAGGGTAAATACCCAGTAGTGTGATTGCTGGGTCATAGGGTCGCTCTATTTTCAACTTTTTTTTCAACTTTTTGAGGAACCTTCGTATTGTTTTCCAGAGTGGCTGCACTGGCTTGCATTCCCACCAACAATGCAGGAAGGTTCCCCTTTCCCTGCATTCTCACCAGCATCATTTCCCAACTTAGTAATTTTAGCCATTCTGACTGGTATGAGGTGGTATCTCATTGTGGTTTTGATTTGTATTTCCCTGATGCTGAGTGATGTTGAGCACTTTTTCAGGTGTCTGTTGGTCATTTAGATGTCTTCTTTGGAGAAATATCTATTCATGTCTTCTGCCCATTTCTTGCTTGGATTACTTGTTTTTTGGGTGTTGAGTCTGATAAGTTCCTTATAGATTTTTGGATACTAGCCCTTTATCTGATATGTCATTTGCAAATATCTTTTCTCATTCTGTTGGTTATCTTTTGGTTTTGTTGAGACTATTTCCTTTGTTGTGCAAAAGCTTTAGATCTTGATGAAGCCCAATAGTTCATTTTGCCCTTTCTTCCCTTGCCTTTGGTGATGTTTCTAGGAAGAAGTTGCTGCAGCTGAGGCCGAAGAGGTTGTTGCCTGTGTTCTCAAGGATTTTGAAGGATTCCTGTCTCTCATTTAGGTCTTGCATTCATTTTGAGTCTATTTTTATGTGTGGTGTAAGGAAATGGTCCAGTTTCATTCTTCTGCACAAAATGAACATTTTATTAGGAAGAAGGGGTTAATGGATATTGCATAAACAACCAACAGTATCTGTTTTACCTCACTCCTGTTTCATTTCCTTTTCCAGTTGAGAGTTCATGGCCCATTATTTCAAACAATTTTGGGTCAGCGTTCTAGACTCCTTAGCATCTAAACTCTTAGCACATTTGGAGGTCCCAAAGACATCTAGACTCAGTGTATCCTCCACAGAATTTATCTTCTTCCCAAATATATTCCCACTCATGTGAGTGAATGGTACTACTGTTAACCCAGTTATTCAAACCAGAAGCATAGCCATCATCCCTGTTTATTTTTCAGCTCTCATATCCAGTGAGTCACGAGGTCTGTGATTTTGGTTCCCATTTCTCTGATACTTTTTTTTCTTTCCTTTCCTACCTTCATCCAGTGGTGTATGAAAAGTGTGACATGTCAGGATGAAAGAAGGTTTATGCCAGGGTTTCTAGGATGGTTCAATTTTAGAAAGTCTGTCAATGTAATTTGCTGTATTAACAAACTAAGGGGAAAAAATCTTAAGATCATAGTTGAGAAAAGCATTTAATAAAGGAGGCACTTTTTTCTATAGCTGAAAACAAATAACAAAAAACTTGGAAGTTAATTTAGTCAAGGAATGCAAGATTTGTACCATGAACACTACAATAAATTGAGAGAAATTAGAGAAGACTTAAATTATTGGAAAGACACCCTGTGTTTATGGATTGGAAGCCTTAATATTGTTAAGATGGCAATACTGCCCAAAGAGATCTGGAGACTCAATACAGTCATTATCAAAATTCCAAAGCCTTGTTGTTGGGTTTTTTTTTTTTTTTTAGAAATAGGAAAGCTGATTCTAAAATTCATGTGAAATTGCAAAGTACTTAGAATAGTCAGAAGAATTTTGAAAAAAAATTGTAGGGTTTACACATCCCAAAATTTCAAAATTTACTTCCTAATTTCAAAGCTATAGTAATAAAAATAGTGTGGTCCTGGCATAAGGATAAAAAGATAGAGATCAATGGAAGAGAATTGAGAGTCCAGAAATAAAGCCAACACCTATGGTCATCTTATTTTTGACAGTGGTACGAAGATTATTCAGTGGAGCAGAAATAGTCTAATCAACAAATGGTGCCTGGACAGCTGGATATCCACAAGCAAAACAAGGAAGTTGACCCTAACATCATACCATTAAAAAAAAAAAAAAAAGAAAGAAAAAAGAAAAAAAGCAAAACTTAAAATGGATAAAATACCTAAATATGAGAGCTAAAACCAGAAAACTCTCAAGAGAAAACTTAGTTGTAATTCTCCCTGACTTTGGATTTGGCAATGTGTTTCTTAGATATGATGCCAAAAGTACAAGCAACAAAGAAAATTAGATAAATTGGATTTTATCAAAATTAAAAACTTTTAAACATCAAGGGATACTATTCAAAAAAGTGAAAAGACAGTACACAGAATGGGAGAAAATATTTTTAAATCATACATTTGACAGACTTCTAGTACCCAGAATATATAAATAACACTGGCAACCGAATAACAAGAAAGCAAACAACTTAATTAAAACGTGGACAAATGACTTGAATAGACATTTCTGCAAGGAAAATATACAAATGGTCAACAAGCATATGAGCTGATCCTGAAGATCATTAATCATAAGGGAAATACGGATCAGAAACACATGAAATGCTACATCATATCCACTAAGATAATTATAACAGCGACAAAAGGAAAATAAAGGTTGGCAAGGTTGTGGGGAAATTGGAACTGTTGTACATTGCTGGTAGGGATGTAAAATGGTACAGACACTATGGAAAACAGTTTGGCAGTTCCTCAGTAAGTTTAGGATAGGATTACTATATGACCCCATAATTCCATTCCTGGGTAGATAGCCCAAGGAACTGAAAACAGGTATTCAAATAAAAACATGTACATCAGTGTTTATAGCAACATATTTCAATAGCTAAAAGATGGAAACAACACAAATATTCATCAACTGATAAATGGATAGAGAATATGTGAATAAATAATGTATTATTTGAATAGAGAAGCGCATATATAGCACAGCACGTATGAAACATAATATGCTACACAAAAGCCACATATTGTATGATTCCATTTATGGAATATCCAGAATTTATAAAGCCATAGATACATAAAGCAGATTAATGATTGTCAGGGGAAGGAGAGAATGGAGAACAACAGTTTAACGGGCATAGATTTTCTTTTGGGTGGTGCAGATGTTCTGGAACTAGATAGTGGTTATGGTTGTATGACACTGCAAGTGCATTTAGTATCACCAATGGCAGATTTTATCTTGTGTGTACTTTACCACACAAAAATGCAAAAATATCCAAAAGCAAACAAAGACACATAAACTTTCAGTAAAATAGGAATAGCAGCTAACTTCCTCAATCTGATAAAGGGTATCTGCTAGAAACCCATACTAATAATACTAAATGATAAAATATTAGAAGTCTTTGCACTATAGTTAGTAATAAACAAGCATGCACATATCATCCCTACTACTAGCACTGGGCTAGAAATCCTAGATAATAAAATATGACAAGAAGTAAAAAAAAGTTCTTTTGGGTTTTAAAAACTGAATGCTAAGGTCTTTAATGTCTTTTGGTGTGATGGTGATAAATAAAGCCTTCAGCATAGGTAAATCCCAAGGGAGATATCGAAGTGAAAGAATAACAGGAGATCAAGCTTGATTTTGAGAAATTCTCAGTGCCTGTAAGGATGGGGTGGAAAATGGAGAATAATTGGGAAAGGACAGAAAAAAAGAGCCAGTATAATATATTACCTTAGAAACCAAGGTTGGCAGTGTGAACAATTTCAGGAAGGATACAGATTTTATGATCAGTATATAAATTTTATGAAGAAGCTGAAGAGAACAAACCTGAAAATGCTTTTTTGGGGGGGTTTGTTAGAGGCTATTGATGACCTTTGAGAAAATGGCCTCAGAGGGAGTAGAAATTGGTTTAAAAGAGAGATAGGGTATGGTGCATAAACACTGAATCTTGGAACACTGAAAAATTAAAATTAAAAAAAAAAGAGGGAAGGAGAAACAGTAGTGTAGACCACTCCTTTGAAAATCTGGGTGGTATGTGAGGGCGATCTGGCTGCGACATCTGTCACCCCATTGATCGCCGGGGTCGATTTCGGCTGATCTGGCTGGCTAGGTGGGTGTCCCCTTCCTCCCTCACTGCTCCATGTGCGTCCCTCCCAAAGCTGCACGCTCAGTCGAAGAGGACGACCTTCCCCGCTAGAGGAGAGGACCGGTCTTCGGTCAAGGGTATACGAGTAGCTGCGCTTCCCTGCTAGAACCTCCAAACAAGCTCTCAAGGTCCATTTGAAAATCTGGGTGGTGACTGATAAAGAGTAGTGGTGCCTGTATGGGCTTGTGTGACTGGGGATGGATGGGGGCTTTGGTTTCCCTGTCAGCCCTATAAACCTTTACAGAAGTATTCCAGATAATCAATTTAAGCAAAAATAGTGCTCTTGAGAAAAGCCCCCAGCTTACTCTTCTAACTAGAGTTCTTCTAACCAATTTGCTCACATATTGAAATCCCAGAACCACTGCTATTGAGAAATCATTTTAGCTTAGTTGGTAAACATCTGCCCTTACCATCTTTATCAGGACATACTCTGAGCCTGGTTCTGGCTCTGAAGTATTCTCTGTGCTTGGTGATAACCTCCCAACTGCATAGCTGGGGCCCCTACAGGGGTAGTAAAGCCTGAAAATTTCTATTTTTCATCTTCTGCATGATCTGATCAAAATTGTCTTTTCATTTAAAGGGAAAGACATTTCCTTTATTTAATTGTCATTTCATTTCATTTATCTTTTTATTTAAAGGAAAAATAACACAAAAAACCCTCTGTCACTTGTATATTTTGTTTCTCTTTTTTGGCAGCAGGTACATTCTTATAAGATTATTTTTCAAATTGAGTAATCCAATTGCTTATCATGTGCCACGTTAACAACCACCTCACGTGGCTTCCTGAATTCTTATCTTTGTGTCTGTGGCATTGTTGTGTTCTGATATGTAGAATTCACTTGTAATGCTTTTGTTCTAAATATTTATTAGTTGTGATGGGTGATCTCAAGGGAGCAAATTGTAATCATTTCTTTTTTGGTAAAGAAAGATTGTGCCACATTTCATATTTTACACAATAAGTTTTGATTCTATTCTAAGTATATATCTGGTACAAAATTCTGTAATGGATTCTGTAGATGAAATAGGCCCAATTACATTTCTTCTCAAGAATTGATAAAAGATAGACACATGTTTACCTTGTTGACTTGATGCAAGAATTCTCTTTTGGAATGTTCTCTCCTTACCCCATTTAGCTATAGTTTCATACTCATCCAGTAGTGCTTGAGTCATTCACCCCTGTGATGGTTTCCCTGATTTCCCCAGACAGAATTGACCTTTCTCCTCTTTGCATATTTAACTTTTTCCATAAATTGTATTGCACTTTTTGATAGATGTGTCTGTGAGGATGGCATTGGTGTTATTGTCTCCACTATGCTAGGAACTTCTTGAGAACAGAGCCTAGCTCTTTGCTCAGCATGTGGTTCCTCATGAAGTATTTACTCAGTTGGATTACACTGAACCACTATTATGGAGATATATTCAAAATGCTATGGGAGGTGTGAGAAAAAAATTGGCTAGGCCTAGAATTCTATAGGTGTGGGGAAAGGGTTTTAATGGTAGAAGAAGCAATAAGTACAAATGCCTGGAGATATAAAAGGCCATGCTTACTTGGAGAAACATGGGAAATTCAGTGATGGGAACATAGAGGCTGGAGCAGAAGGTTTGATCCTGATGCTCTGTCCTCTGAGATATATGGACTTCAGTAACAGAGGTACAACAGAGTGTTAAAGAAGAGAAGGATATAATGAGATTTATTTTTTAAAAAGTTAACACTGGACCCCTAATGTAAACTGTGGACTTTGAGTGATATTGATGTGTCAGTACTGATTCATCAGTTGTAATGAATGCACCACTCTGGTGGGGAATGGGAACAGTGGAGGAGGCTATGCAAATGTAGGGGATGGGGAGTATGTAGAAAATCTTTGTACCTTCCTTTTTAGTTTCGCTGTGAACCTGAAACTGCTCTAGAGAACAAAATCTATTGAAGAAAAAAAGGTAGCTCTAGCAGTACTGGCCTTCTTATGGGTGGCCTTTATTAGATTATTTCCTTTGTGTGTTCCAGAAGTGGAAGGGGCTAATTTTTTCACTGTACATGATGACCGTCAATTGTCATAGTCCTACAAATCACACTGTGTCTAGGCATGGTCTTCTGACCAGAAACCAGAAGTGAAAAGGAGGACCTAGTAGGGTGTCAGAAGTTTGAGCCTAGGAAAATAGATCTCTTGTTTTTCAGGGGAAGTATTAAACTGGACAAGCTGAGGGCCAGAAGGACAAGGTTGGATCCAGAAGCCATGAGACAGCAAAGAACTGGAAGGCATGAGAACAAAGGCAAGAGTATCTGTGAAGTTAGGAGGTTCTGTAGGTGGCCAGAAGCAGTTAATTTCTTTTAGGATTAGAGATGTGGGCGTTTAATGAATCTTTGTTGCTTCTAAGGGGATTCTTGAAAAAGCAGTGTGGTATGGGCTTTAGAAAAAATAATCTTCATTTTGAACTTGTTCTCCACCGTGTCCAGCTGTTCCTTGAATGAGTTTCTTAATCTCTCCAGACCTCACTCTCCTAATCTGTAAAATGAAGATAATGTCACCTCACATAATGACACAGGATATCATGAGAACTACAAATTGTATATGTATAAACAGTAAATTGTCTAGAAATAATACAGGAATTGCTATTATTCTTAGCCTGTATTAAAAATTTTTTTTTCAAGGGAAGATGTATTGAAGTCTCTTGTATTTAAAGGGTTGGCATGTCATTCCCTTAGGAAAAGCTGTTACTTTGCCAGTCTGAATTGTCTAGAGCGGGTCGGTCATGGTTCTTATGCTACATCTTGTCCGTGGAAGATTCTGCTAGTGGCTCTGCTCCCCACTTGGGAAGCCCTGAGTGAGGAGGCCTCTGCATGGTGTGGCTGTGGGAGGCCTGGCCTTTGGTTTTGTGAGCGCCCAGTGTCTGCTGAGGTTGCTCCTGTTTGTGGCTTGGCCTCTCTGCTTCCCACTCCGCCTATGAGGAGCCATGCTGTCTGTTCTAGGAGCCAAGTCTGTCTGCTACTGCTGGTTCCTGGGAATCAGCCACTTCCCTCTTCTGGGGAAGCACATCATCACAGCATGGACGACCGCCACTGGGAAACTCACTCCTCCCTGAAATAAGGCAATTTCAAAGCAGCGATGTAGGAAAGCAGATTATGAGCTTAATGTACTCTGGTGTGTCTACTGAGCGTCTTCCCATCTCAGCCGTGGTGTATACCCATGGTTGGGGAGAGAGAGTAAGAGGACCTCAGATCATCATGAAGTTCTCCAAAGAGTCAGCTTATGGCCAGAATTTTTGACATGAAACAAGCTGCTGCAAAATTCAGTTTAACTGAGAGTTGGGTGAAAAATCAAATAACAGTAAACAAAAATTTCCCTCAGGTAGAAAATTGTCTTTGAGCCTATCCAGGCAGAAGATAAGATTCTCAGAGCATGAGTTAGCAAAACTAAGGGAATAAACATGACAAACAACTTGATTAGCATTATAGAATAGAAAAGGAGAGAAAAGAATGAAGAAGAGAGAGGGTGGCAACTGCAAATTAACTGGGAAAAACAGTAGAGCAGGGTGGCAGAAGACTTTTTAAGACTAGGAATGTTGAATATTGGATTTCAGATTTGGGTCATAGCATTTGTCTGTGGTGGTGAATGGTCCACCTGCACTTGGAAAGAATGTGTTTTCTGCAGTTCAGTGCTCCAAAAAATGCTAATGTGGTAAAATTACCAGGTTGTTTAATAATGTTGAAATCTGTACATTTACTGACATTTTTGTCTTCTTGTGCTATGAATCACAGAGAGAGGAGTGTTAGTCTCTAACCATAATTGTGGATTTATCTGTTTCTCCCTTTAATTCTGTCAATCTTTGCTTTGTGTATTTCAAAGCCCCGTTATTAGGTGCATATATAGTTAGGATGGTTATATTTTTTCCATTAATCATTGTGAAATGTCCCTCTTTATCTCTGGTAATTCTTTCCGTCTTGAAGTATACTCCATCTCATGCTGATATGGTCAGTGTTTGTATCTTTTCCCATTCTTCTTCCAACCTATCTGTGCCTTTTATATTTAGTGTGTGTCACTTGTAAATAGCACAGAGTTGGATCTGACAATCTCTGACTTTTAATTAGAGTCTTTAGTCCATTTCTAGTTAATGTAATTCTTCATATGATGTGTTAAAAATCTATAATTTTGCTATTTGTTTTCTGTTTGTCCCCTCTGTTTTTTATTTCGTGGTTTCTAATTTTCTGCCTTCTTTTGGGTTAATTAAATTTTTTTGTTGTTTCTTATATTGAATTTTTACCTATATCTTTTTGCTTTATTCTTTTAATGGCTATTCTAGGGACTATAATAGGCATTTTTACCTTAATCACAGTTTTCCTTAAGTTAATATTTTACCACTTTGCATATAAAAAACTTGAAACATGACTTGATTTCATTTAAAGTCTTCCATCCTCATGCAATTATTTTCTTCTACTTTCCTTTTTTTACATAAGTTATAAACTATACAACAAGATCTTATTGTTATTTTTGCCTTAAATAGTTATCTTTTAGGACACTTATGGAAGAAAAATTGTTTTTTCTCTTTGCCCATATATTTTTTATTTCCAGTGTTTTTCATTCTGCCATATAGATCCATATTTACATTTCATATTATTTCCCATCTCAAAGAATTCCTTTAGCATTTCTTAAAGTGCAGTTCTGCTGTTATGAGTTCTCTCAGCTTTCCTTTATCTGAAAATGTCTTGATGTTACCATAATTTTTAAGGGGTAGCTTCCCTAGATATAGAATTTTAGGCTGACAGGTGGTTTATTCCCCCCAGTATTTAAAAATTATATTTCATTGTGTCCTGAAATCTGTTTCCTATGAGCAACCTGCTGCCATTTGTACGGATGTCTCCTTATATGTAATACATTTTTTTCTCTGACCACTTTTCAGATTTATCATTATCTTTAGTTTTCAACAGTTTTACTTTGATGTGCCTAGGTGTGGCTTTCTTGACTTCATTCTGTCTGGGGTTTCCTCAGTGTCTTAGGTCTGTGACTTGATCAAATAAAGAAAAATTTTGGCCAATATTTCTTCAAGTATTTTTTCTAGTTCTCTTTTCTCACTTTTTGGGATTTCAGTTACATATTAGGCCAGTTTATACTTTAGCCAGATGTTATTAAGGCTCTATTTTTTTCCCCCAATATTTTCTCTCTGTTTCTCAGTTTGTATAATTTCTGTTAACTTATCATCAACTTCATATCTGTTCTCCTATATTGTCAAATTTCCTTTTAATGCTCAATGAATTTTTTATTTCAAATATGGTATTTTTCAGTTCTGGAATTCCTTTTTATTATTATTTTTTAAAGTTTCCATGTCTTTCCTGAAATTCCCCATTTCTTCATGCATTATATTCATCTTTTCCAATAGATTCCGTTTTATTTGTCAGTTTTATTTATTTTTATTATCTGTTCCTATTCATCAGCATTTTTAAATTGTTGTCTACTAATTCCAACATTTGGTCATCTTTGGATTTCTCTCTATTGACTGCTTTTCTTTTTTTCCATGTCTTAATCACATTTCCCTGCTTTTTTCATATATCTAGTGATGTTTGTTCGACAAAATACAAAACCTGAAAATATATCATGGAGATTCTGGGTGTGTTTTGGTTTTACAAAGAGTATTGCATTTGGTTCTAGTGGGCAGAACACCTTAATCCTGTGAGGGCTTGGTTTATGTTTTGTTAGAGTGGATTTATTTGGATTTTGCCCTTAGTTTTGGAGCATAACCTTTAGTATTAGGATGTGATCCTTACCCTAAGGTGTGGTTCTTTTGGGTTTCAATGGAGGGCTCAAGGTGTTTACCAACTCCCTATAACTTGTTGCAACTTGAATTACAAACTCTGGATCCCCCCCCCCCCCCACTGGATGGCTACATAGTTTTTTCAGTTCTCCAGTTGTTTCTTTCCTCTGCACTCCTGTAGACTTTTCTAGGAATGGACAGCTTGGGGGTGGTCAAAGTTTGGAGGAGAATTTATATGGAAAATGTGAGGCCCCTGTTTTCCACTCATGGTTCCTTTCAATTTGCAGCTGCTATGACAGCCCTGAATTTCAAACTCTGGCTTTTCAGCCTAACAAAACAGACACTTTCTGCTTGAGCTCCACTTATCCTTACCATACAGATTTAGGAGTGCCCTCAGGTGAAAATCTATATAAAAATAGATTCATCCATTTTAGTTCCTATCTTTTAGAGTCTGTCCCTTCCAGTTTCTGCTGGCTTTGGTTTCATTGCTCTCTAGCGCCTCCGAACTGTTACTTTTGTTTTGCCCAGGATTCATAATTATTGATAAGAAGGATAGTCCAATATAAGCTATTCCATCCTTGCTGGAAGCCAGAAGTTCCTGAGTGAGTCTTTAAAAATTTAAATAGGACTTCCTACAATGGCTTCCTCTCTTGGTTTGAGTTCACTCAGAAGCAGATTGTAAGAGAAGTAGTTTTAATGTGATTTTTTAGTGATTTTATTTTGTTTTTTTGGGAGATGATCCCAGGATATACTTGTAAGGGAAGCATAGAAGCTAACAAAGGATGTGTTATTAAATAATGAGTTGTGGCTGAAGCTCATATCTGCTCAGGAACTGAGAGACAGTGAGACCATGCCTCAGTTATCTCAGCCAAAGTGCATGATAGGGTGTTTATCCACCAACTTCCTGTATTTATCCTGCAATGCCGGTGGCACTCATATGCCCTGCCAGAGAGAGGGTTCCAGGGGCATTGATCCCCAGAACTTTTGGTCTACCCTGCATGCAGTCCTCAGGCAGACAGCCACAGTAGGCAATCATTTGTGTTTAGATGTGAGTGCTGAGAAGATGAGGGTGGGCCACCTACATGTCTATTACTCCATCTTACTATGAAAAAAATCAAAACTTCCTATCCTGTTTTAAAAAGTACTGCCTCCCATTTCTACTTCATTCCTCATCATTCTTCCTCGCGTTCACTGGGACCCAAACACAGGAGTTTGTTTCTTTTCTTGAGTTCACAAGCTTATTTTTTTCTTTAAGGTCTGTGTACTTGCTGCCTCTCTGCCTTGAATATACTTTAGACATTGGCTCCTGTTTTATACTCAGCATTGCCTTCTCAGAGATGTCTTTCCTCAGCACTGTTTAAAGTAACCTCCAAATTCCTTCCGTCACATCACCCTATCTTAATTCTGTGCATATGACTTATACTGACTGACTTTTTGGTTGCTTATACATCTGTCTGTCTATCATCTCCTTTTCCCACTAGTATAAAAGTTGTGCAAGAGAAAGAACCTTGTTTATTTTGTTACAACTGTAAATTCCTGAGCTTACAGTAAGAACTACATATATTTGTTGAATGAATGAATAAATGAATGGATGAATGTACAAAAGTTTGTAAATAAAATAAATTGCAAATAAAAAAGTTAAGGTGGAAGCAACCAGGGGTCCATCAGCTGGCAAATGGATGAAGAAAGTGTGGTATATACATATAAGGGACTGTTATTCAGCCCTGAGAAGGAAGGAAATTCTGACACATGCTATACCATGGGTGAACTTTGAAGCCATTATTTGGGAGATGATCCCAGGATATACTTGTAAGGGAAGCATAGAAGCTAACAAAGGATGTGTTATTAAATAATGAGTTAAGGTAAGTTGGGATTGTTAGTGCCTCAATAAAAATAAGCCGGTCACAAGATGACAAATACTGTATGATTCTACTTATATAATGTACCTAGTAGTCAAATTTATAGCAACAGAAAGTAGAATGGTGGTTGCCAAGGGCTGGAGGGAGATAAGAATGGAGAAGAGGAAAAGTTCTGGAGATGAGTGGTGGTGATGGTTGTACAACAATCTGAATGTACTTAATGGCACAGAACTTTACATTAAAACTGACAAATTTTATGTTATAGATACTTAATTATAATAGAGAATTAACATTTTTAAAAAATTACTCCTCAGTTTCCAGAGAAAGATTAAGCCTTGATTTGAAATCTGACTGTGTTGTTGCTGACTGTACCATCTTTTTTTTTTTTTAAGATTTTATTTATTAGAAAGCATGAGCTGGGGGAGAGGCAGAGGGAGAGGAGGAAACAGACTCCCCACTGAGTAGGGAATCCAATGTAGGGCTCAATCCCAGGACCCTGAGATCATGATATGAACCAGCGGCAGATGCTTAACTGAGCCACCCAGGCAAACCTATGACTACATCATCTTGAGCAAGTTATAGTATGAAATTTCTATGAACCAGTCTCTTCGTTTATAAAATGGGAGTAATGGTAGTATTTATGCTATAGTTTTGTTATAGCAATGCAATGCTTCCTAAACTTATAAATCTGGTATTAGATTGATATTCTTTTTTTGTCAATAATATATTAAAAACAGAACACACCCAAACAAAATTTTTATTCACCTTGATCACCACTTCATAAAAGGAAAAGCACTTTATTTATTTATTTATTTAAGATTTTATTTATTTATTTGACAGAGAAACACAGTGAGAGAGGGAACACAAGCAGGGCAAGTGAGATAGGGAGAAGCAGGCTTCCCACCAGGCAGGGAGCCAGATGCAGGGCTCGATCTCAGGACTCTGGGATCATGACCTGAGCTGAAGGCAGACGCTTAACGACTGAGCCACCCAGGTGTCCTAGAAAAGCACTTTTTTGCAAAAAGGAGTCTAGAAAGAGAACAATTTCAAAGTAAAGACCATTTTTAAAAAATTTTAAAATTTTCAATATCGATAATTATAGATGAAGTAATTCAGATCAGTCCTCCTACTGAGGGTAACTAGGAAACCTAAACAAAATATATCTTTAAAAAATCATTTGGGGCGTGCCTAGGTGGCTCAATCGTTAAGTGCCTGCCTTTGGCTTGGGTCCTGATCTCAGTGTCTGGGGTTTGAGCCCTGCATCTGGGCTCCCTGCTTGGCAGGGAACCTGCTTCTCCCTCTCTCACTCCCCCTGCTTGTGTTTCCTCTCTTGCTATGTTTCTCTCTGTCAAATAAATAAATGAAATCTTTTAAAAAAATAATAAATAAAAAAATAAAAAATCATTTCGAAGCATCAAAGAGACAAAGAGAGTGAAGAACTACTGGTCCAGGATCCCAGAGAAGGAAATTCAGAAAGGTGATCCTGGCACTTGTGGTGTTTGTAGAATCTGGACAAGGTGACTGAGAGGCTGATTAACACTTTTAACAGTCTGATAGGATAAGGGAATTCAGGTATAAAAATGGTTGGCTGCTTGCTCTTACCACTGCCCCTTTGGGTTGAAATCTTTAAAGGTTTTAAATTTGGAGAAAAGGGGAATTTTGAGCTTTTTATATCTATTTTGAAAGATATCAGTCCTTGAAATTGGATTAAGGTAAGTTGGGATTGTTAGTGTCTCTATGAAACAACTAAATATAAATCCTCTTTAGAGGAAGATAATTCCCTATATTTCAAAATAATCCTACAAGTAATTTTCCAGATGCAACATGTAGCACACAGTAATACTAAGAGAAACAATAGATAATAGAACAGACCTATATGGACTCTACATTTTGGAATCTCAAACACAAACTAAAATAACTATGCTTAATATTCAAAGGAATAAAGGACAAGATTGAACTTTTTTTTAAAGATTTATTTATTACAGAGCATGAGTAGGAGGGGCAGAAAGACTCTCAAGCAGATTTAATGCTAGGCATGGAGCCCAATGCAGGGCTCGAAGTTATGACCCTGAGATCATGACTTGACCTGAAACCAAGAGCTGGACACTCAACAGACTGTACCACCCAGGTGTCCCCAAGTTGAAAATTTTGACAGAGATCTGGAAACTATAAGAAAGGACATAATAACAATTTAAAAGAATCAAATAGATAGGGTCACTTGGGTGGCTTAGTGAGTTAAGCATCTGCTTTTGCCTCAGGTCATGATCTTAGGGTCTTGGGATCAAGCCTAGCATTGGGCTCCTTTCTCAGCAGGGATCCTGCTTCTCCCTCTGACTGTTGCTCTCCTTGCTTGTGCTCTTGCACTCTCTCTGTGTGTCAGATACATAAAATATTTTTTTTAAAAAGAATCAAATAGAAACTTTAGGGCTAAAGAATACAACACAAATTAAGAATACAGTTGATAGGGGCACCTGGGTGGCTCAGTTGGTTAGGCGACTGTTTTCGGCTCAGGTCATGATCCTGGAGACCCGGGATCGAGCCCCACATCGGGATTCCTGCTCGACGGGAAGCCTGCTTCTCCCTATCTCAGTCCCTCTGCTTGTGTTCCCTCTCTAGCTCTGTTTCTCTCTGTCAAATAAATAAAATCTTAAAAAAAAAAAAGAATACAGTTGATAGGTTCTATAGAATATTAGACACAGTTGAAGATAGAATTTATGAAATGGAAGGGTGGAAAAGATCCAGAATGAAGCATAAAAAGACCCCCCAAAAAAAGGAGGCTAGAAAATACAGATGAGAGGGTAAGAAACATAAAGGGTCCAGATGAAGATCTGACATACATGGTTTTGAAATCCCTGAAGTACAGAGGAGAGGAAATGGGACAGAAGTGATATATGAGGGTTAAAGTCTGAAATTTTTCCTGAACTAATTAAATCATCAGGCCACAGATTCAAGCCCAAACAGGTTAAATATAAAGAAACACGCACTGGGATGTCTCAGTGACTACTTTAAAGCCAAAGACAAGATAAATCTTGAATGCAGTCAGAGAAAGGGTATAAATTACCTAGCAGAGTAACAATTAGACTAACATCTAACTTCTCAAAGGAAACAATGAATGACTTAAATAAAACAATGGAAGTCAGAAAACAATGAAATTATATCTTGTATGTGCTGAAAGAAAAGAGCTGCCAACCTTCTATTCTAAACCTCAAAACCTATCCTTTAATGATTTTTATTTATTCATTTGAGACAGACAGATACAGAGAAAACATGAGCAGGAGGAGAGGGTAGAGGAAGAGGGAGAAGCAGACTCCCCCAGAGCAAGAAGCCCGATGTGGAGCTCCATCCCAGGACCCTGGAGATCACAACCTGAGCCGAAGGCAGACACTTAACCACCTGAGCCACCCAGGCATCCCAGAACTTATCCCTTAAGAACAACAAACAAAAGTTAAAATAGATCATCAGCAGACTGCAAAAAAGGAAATATAAAATGGTGTTCTTTTTTTTTTTTTTTAAAGATTTTATTTATTTATTTGACAGAAACACAGCCAGAGAGGGAACACAAGCAGAGGGACTGAAAGATGGAGAAGCAGGCTTCCCGCCAAGCAGGAAGCCCGATGTGGGGCTTGATCCCGGGTCTCCAGGATCATGACCTAAGCCGAAAGCAGTTGCCTAACCAACTGAGCCACCCAGGCGCCCCTAAAATGCTGTTCTTTAGGCAGAGAAAAAATTATTCCAGATCGAAGCTCAGAGATGCAGGAAGACATAAGAGTAACAAAAAGGCAAATATTTGGTAAATCTAAACTGATATTGACTGTATAAACCATCGTGATGTATAGAGCAGTTCAAAGTACAGTTGACCCTTGAACTATGCAGGGGTAGAGACACTGACCCGCCCCCCACACTTAGTCCAAAATTTGCACATAACTTTTGACCCTCCCAAAACTTTACTAATGGCCTACTGGAAGTCTTTCTGATAACAGAAACAATTGGTTAATACATATTTTGTATGCTAGCAAAAATAACTTTCTTAAATTTTGTGCATCTTTTTAGGCTATGTGGTTTGTGAATTTTTTTCAAATTGTTGCAAATCTCCAAAAGATTTTCCAGTGTATTGAAAACAAATCCGTGTGTCAGTGGACTAGTGCAGCTCACAACTGTGTTATGTAAGGGTCTGCTGTATAGATAAAGTTGAAAGAATAATCATGTCATAATATAGTATAGAAGGGGCTAATAGGAAAGGCGTAAAAGTATCAACACTAGTACTTGATAAGTCAAGGGTAGATGTTATAATCTGTAGGGTAGCCCCTAAAAAATAGTCTAAGTGTATATATTTCCAAGCCAAATGGTAGGACTGGTGGGGTAATAAAATATTGGATTAATTCAAAAAAAGACATGAAAGTAGGTAAAAGGAACATAGAACAGGCAGGACAATTAAGAAAGTAAATTATAAAGTGGTAGGTTTGAACCCACATGAATCTGAAATTACATTAAATGTTAGTGGGTGAAGTATTTAACTAAAAACCAAAATTATTTACAAGAGACATATGGAGAGCATAAGAGAGAAATCTCCTGGTGAACCATGTGGCTGGGGTGCGCAGTTGGGGGAAGGTGATGTTCTTATCCAAGGTAGAATAATAAAAATCGTAAGTACTTTTGTTAAGTGTTTACTAAAGGACTAGACTAAACATTCTAAGCAACTTATTCTCAATGATCAGTCCAAGAGACTTCCTTTGTCAGCTCGCTCAGGAGTGGCCACCGCAGGGTGGTTGGCACACGGTGGTAACAGGAGTTAGCACCACGCTGCGGGAGAGCTTTCTGGGCACATTGGCTCCCACAGCCAGGAGGTGATGTTTTGGTTTTAAAAGAAAAACTCTTTAAAAATCAATCTGATATTTAGTCAAGCGAAACAGACCTTCTTACCCAGCCTCGGCCTGCCAACCCTTAGCTCTCAAGCTCAATCACAGTCTAGGCTGTGGAAGCAAGGAAACCTGACTGACATCACATTGACTTTACCGTCAAGAGATGGGAGGGGGAATAAGCTTTAAGGTCAGGGATTTTATCCTAACTCTGCTCTTGCCAGCTTTGGGGCCTTGCAAGTCAGCTAGCCCACCGACATCAGTTCTTCAGTAGAGCAGGTGTCAGCCTACCTGTGTCCCCGATTGTGAGAGGGTTAAAAGAGCCACCGTGAATGAAAGCTGCTCTTCTACACAGAACTTTCCCTTTACACTTGGTCTGTGTGCATTAATCCAGCACCCAAAGCCTTAAATCTGAGGTCACTTTGTCCAACATTTTTGTTTTGTAGATGAGAAAACTGAGGCTTAGAGAGGCCAAATGCTAGCTGGGTGATCTTGGGCAGATTGTTTAATCTTTCTAGACCCAGTTTCCTCTGCTATAAAATAGAACCAGTAATAGCACCCTCATTAAGTTTTTGTGACAGTTGAATGAAAAAAATATGTGTAAAGGTTGTGGCACTTGGCAGGCATCTGATGTGTTGTAGTGGCTACTATTTTTTGCAATGATTTTAAAATAAGTATTATCATTTCCTGTAGCATTTTGAGAAGTCATTTTCCCTGAGGTATTAAGCACTGGCAGGCAGCAGCTACTCAGTCACAAACCCCAGAGTTGGTTGGTTATCCTGGGGAGACCTTCCTCATGGGGTCAGGTAGAGTTCAGTGAACTCGCAGAGAAGCGTGATTTTAGACGCTCCAAGGTACATCCACTCCTCTCCTCTCCACTCCCTCTGCCTGTTATTAAACTGGTAGTTTTTACAGCATCAATAAAGAACTTTCCTACCCAATTACCCCAGACAATAGGCTGAAAAGCAGTTTCGACTATGAAAACTTCATGTTGGGTTCATTTAGATTGTTTTGCTGTGTCAAATCCTCACTTGAGTTCAAAAGTTCAGCTGAACCATGAACTTTGCAATTTCACAGCAGGTAGTGGAAAGTGAAAAAACATACAATATTTAAGGTGGGCTTGTCGTATTGTATGTAATCTGGTTAGGAACAGGTGTACGTGAAACAGCCCTTAATTTATAGCACATAGTAACACATCAAAAAGAAAGGCAAACAAAATTAAACCAAACTGTTCCTTGAAGTACCTGACCTCCGAGGCTTCCGAGGGAACATTTGTGACTAATCATTAGTGGACAAACTAAGGCCAGCTAATCTTCTTAATAAATTGTGAAGTCTTGTATACCTCTTGGTTTTAGCGGTGGCTTTTCTGCCTGTCTGGAACCCGCAGCATATCAAAACAAAAGGGTCATGACTTTATGTTATTTGTTAAAGTTAGAATCCATGTTCTCATGTAACCCAGGCTTGATTTGACCTGGTTACACAAGTGTAGGTGAAGCGAAAGTTTCACAGGAATGAGAATAATGCTGTGCTTTCACTTGCCTACTAATACACACACACACACACACACACACGAAGTTCAAGAACCCTCCTTTTGTAAGCCTTGTGTTTATGCAGTTTTGCCTTCAGGGGTCAAACAAACAAGATAACAAATTCCCTTGTGTTAGGTGTCTTTCAGCTTGTTCCCTGTGCGTCCTTAATACCACGGGACATGACTTCCTGTCACATCAACATTTTCTTTCTTTGTTATGAGGAAACGTGTTTCCCGCTGGTTTTTATGGTGCAGCATATACACGTGAAGGGACGGCTTGAGGCAGATACTTTGGGGGGAGGGGGTCAGTCCGAGCAAGGTGAGTTTTTATATGGCAGCTGTTTATCCCCTTTATTTACCAAGGGGTTGGTCTGTGGGTCAGGAAAGCTGTGCTCAGTCATTTGTGGAAGCAGAGAGGAAGAGAAGGGGTGAGAAGGTCAAGTCCTGTGACAGATGGCTCCTCAGGAGTTAAATGAGACTGGCTTTTTGAAAGCAGTTTCCCTCTTTTTTGACTGTTATCTCTAAGTTGCCAGGATTTTAGCTCTAGCCAGCTCAGAACCCTTCTTAGAGAAATTCCCCAGTGGAGACAGTCAGATGATATCCTGTTGTCCTTACCAGTATGCTTTTCCACATGAGAAGGTCTTGTCCAGCTCAGTCAAGAATCGGTGAAACTTTCTGTTTTATTTTTGAGACATAAATCATCACAATCAACTGAGAACCACAACAATAAAGGCAGAGAGGGTAAAGACTGTGAATTTGGTTGACCTAGTTAAAGGTGGTCTCTCTTCCTGAGGTGTAAGGCTGAAAGAGGAAGCAGGGATCACTGCCTTTGTGGCTGGGTCAACTGGGCTGCCCAGATTTGACAGGTTGGCTTTGGATTGACCTGCCGTTCATAGTGGGGCTGTGTGTCTCCTGATGAAGCCAGTTCAGGAGGGGAGTTGGTGGCACTCTTTTAAGGGCTTGTAAGATAGTGAATAATGACAGGAGTTTTTGTTCATTCAGAAAGCATTTATGGAGAATGCACTTGAGGGGAACGATGGGCATCTGTAAGGCCAACAGTAGGTGAGGAGAGAGGGAGACTGCTATAGGGGAGACACTAGGGTGAAGGAGGCAAATGGGGACTGTGGTCTGGTCTCTGCCCTGTGGCCATGTCTGTAGAACAAAGGGATAGAGGTATGGGCTCTCAAGGCATGGAAATGTGCATGGAATCAAAGAGAGATATGTGGGAAAGCAGGAAAGAAGACTTCTGAGGGGGTCAGCATGGGAAGAACTGTACAGGCTTTGGAAGGGCTGAGTTTAGGGTGTTTCAGTGGTGGGAATAGAGGTGAGGGGCAGCATTTCAGATGCAGAAAGAGTCTGACTTTCACTCACTGTACATCTCTGCTCTGTCCCTGTGACTTACATGTCTATATGAATTTTACTCTGCCTTAGTTTTCAGGACAAACCCCCAAAAGCTGTCCAGAGGTCACCATAACTAGAAGTTAATTGTCATCTTCTTTGTATCAGTAACTTCATATTTATTAGTTGTAATCCTTCAATAGTCCTGCTAAGTACGTGCTAGGGTCTGTAGCTTGCAACTGAGGAGACAGAGGCCCAGAGGTTTAATGACTTAACTGAGTGCACCCAGCTACAAGGTGGCAGAAATGGTCTGGGAGCCAGCTCCCTTAATGTTGGACCTCAAAGGAAGGGGTTCTTCACTTGAGTCCTTGAGCGGTGGGGACAGAGATGGTTTCCTTTGTGGATAGCCATGGGCTACCAGGAAGATAGGTGGGGGTCTGTACTTTCATGCTCTGGAATGTATTTGAGAAGGTCTAGACTGTCCTGAGGTGACATCCTGGGCCAGGTGGGTCCCAGCATTCTTTCTGCAGCCACAAGATGGCAAGACTTGGAACCTAGATTCTAGTCCAACAGGACTTTGCAAAAAAGAATAAAATTCTTTTTTAATAGACTCATTAAGTCCAGGATCATTTGTGAAATCTGTCTGTGCTGAGAAAAGCCAAAGTGAAAAACAAGCTCAATTTGCTATCACTTCTCAACTTCTGTTCCATTCTTAGGGACAAGAGCCTGCTTGGGTGTGGCTGAAACAGTGGCCCATGGCATCTGTGTCTGGATCACACGATTCATCCTTTACACCAGAGCTGATTGGCTCAGCTCTGAACAAGGTTGAAAAAATCAGCTGTGCAGTTTGGGAGGATTTGACTCTGGGAATCTGAGCAACTGAGTGTAGGTGAAATTGAAGCTAAAAAGGCAGGATACAGAGGTCTTGAAAGGGGAAGCCAATCTAGAAAGTGGAAACAGCATGATCAAAACACATAAGTGATAGGACTTCTCCACCAGTGCATTGCCTTGCCTGGAGTGGAAGGTCTATACAGGAGCTGGGAAGGAGGGTGTGGTGCCCATGCTAGAGGGCTCAGGAAGACCTTGAGATGCCAGGCTAGATTATAGGAAGCTATTGAAAATTAAGTATAAGGGAGAGAGGCAGGAGTGTATTTCTAGAATATTAACCTGTGGCAGGGTGCGCAATGAATTGAATGATATGAATCTGGCAACTAATTAATGTTAGACAGTAATAAAATGTCATAAACACAGTTTGGGCTGCATCTTAAGCTAACACAAAGATGATCATTATAGGAATAACTTGTGTCCTTGTTGTCTTCTCTATTCTTAACTGATTGTGGGTTTCTGTGTATTTACCACATATTATTTACTGCTTCTGTTTTAACTATTTGCTTGTCCTTCTGTTCAACACCAGCAGCCTTCTGCTTAATATTGTTATTTGTATACTTGTCTCCATGACTATAGCACTTCTCTGAGGAATCCAGATTTTCAATTTGAGTCTGTTTCCTAGAGCATGCCCGAACTAAGATTACAGGAGCCAAGGAGGTCTCTATCAAAGAAAGAGCAACCCTGCCTCCTAGTTCCTGAACTTGGCTTCCAGGGTAGAATTTATTATTAAATAAATAAGGTATTAACCAAATCAAACAACTTTTAATGACCCAGAAAAATAATTCAATTCACAGAAAAAAGTCAAGAGAAGAGCAGACCTCTTGGCAACATGGCTTTTGCTGCAGAGCTGAAGAATGCTGGTAGTGATGTGTTTTCACAGCTCATCTTGCAAGACTCCCATGCAGTTTCCTGGAGAAGATGGACTCCTGCCCTCCAGAATTTTTTTTTCCATGTGTTCATGGATGAGCAGAAGAACTAGAGGTCATCCATCCTTCCTTCCTTCAGTACGTATAACTGAGCCTCACCATGTCAGGGTGTGGGGAGGCAGATGTGCCAGCTAACCCAGGGGGAAGAGGGCTCCTGCAAAGCTTGGTTCAGAGCAGAGTGTAGGAGAGAACCATCAGCTCTGTCATGAGGGAAGCGCAGGCCTCCTGGAGGTCTTCCTAGAGGAGATCAGTTTCAGACTTGGCCTTTGAGGATGAGAAAGTCCAGTGGATTAGAGTGTTGGGAAGAACATTTTTGGCAGGGAACACTGCAGGGGCAAAGATGCAGAGGGGCCCAGTTTTTTGTTTGTCTGTTTTGTTTTGTTTTTTGTTTGTTTGTTTGTTTTTTTAGCAGAGCTGCTATTGGCATTTTGGCCAGGAGTGTTAGAGGACACTGCCCACTCCTCAGTTAAATGCATGGGGTTTATGTCCCTTCCCTACGTAGCACCCCATAGTGACAACCAGAGCCTTCCAGACATTTCCCAGTGGCCCCAGGGTGAGGAGCTTGGGAGCAATCAGTGCCACCTCACATGAGAACCACTGGAGGGAGTTCTTGAAACTTGACTGGGAGGGAGTCACTAGTGTATAGACCCTTGTTTTAAGGAATGTAGGACCTCTTCTTTAGAGTTTGGAGAACCCGTGCAAATTCTGGACAAGGGAAAGGTGAGAGGGGTCCCTCTGACCTCATGGTCCCTCTGACCTCATGGTGAGGGAGAGATTACAAGAGTTAGGATCTGAAAAGTTAAAAGTAGATCCCTCCCTTCCTTCCTTCTTCCTCCCTCCCTCCCTCCCTCTCTCCCTCTCTCCCTTCCTCCCCTTCTCCCTTCCTTCCTTTCCATCTATTTTTACCAGCACACAACTAGTAAGTTGATTATTCCCTGCTTTTCTTGGACCACTCACATAGGTATTTCAAAGAATGGAGCATCTTACCCATGAACTGCCATGCTTCTTGGAAAACCACTTTCCTGAAGTGGTTATGAATGATCTCAGCTGCCACACTTAGGTCTTGTGCTTTGTTTAATCCTCACATGAGGCAAGACTATTGCACCGATTATATGGTCAGGGAAACTGAGGTTCAGAGGTCTGAATCCAAATCCTGGGCTTATAAACCACTCTACTATAGTGACTGAGGAGTTTTAGTTAACACCTTACTATTAATTTTTCTCCTTTTTTTTCCTTTTTTTAATTTTTCTTTTTCTAATGAGCCGTGTGGTGCCCAAGGAAACATCTCTGAGATACGGGGACCAGTTCTTTTGCCTTGCTTTTCTCTTTTCCATCAGCTTTCTGGGATGATGAGAACTGTCCTCGCAAGCCTCAGCACTGAGGTACCGTATTATAATAATGTTAGAGATTTTGCCTGATGTAAGAGGCCCCAGGCTTTTAGTTCCCCTTTGGGGGAAAATTATTTTACTGAAAATCACTCACTGCCCCCAACATATTTAGCCAAGATGTTCTCATTTTCTTGGAGCCAGAATAAATTGGCAGGGTGCTAGAGTCAATGCCGGCTGGGACCCACGTGTGCTTCCGCTGGCCAGGGAGTGATAGACGAGGCAGCAGAGTCCTTCAACTCAGACTTTCTCCCGGCCTGATTTATTGCTCCTGTCTCTTGCTCTGGCTTTTTGCTGAGATTTCCTTCCAAAATCTTCACTGTGGATCCAGGATTGTCCATGTGCATTTTTGCTTTGCCACTGTTGACAGAGGACTTTGGGTGAGTGCCCTGGCACCCCTCACTCCTGCCCTATCTGCCCTATCCTCTTTAATCTGTCAAAACCCAGATCTGTTCACATGCTCTGAAGGGTGGCTTCTGTCCAAAGCCACTTCCACCCCTTCCCCTGCACCCGCCACATGGTGGCTGAGCCACCGGCTTCAGAGGTTCAAGGCCGCAGCCCAGTCTTTTTGAATCCGGACCCAATGTCTCCCAGTACGCTGTCTGGTCCCTTGCATCAGAGATTTCTTTGTGAAATAATGCAATAATGTTTTCTCAAGAGAACCAGAGTAGCCATTTATTTTGGCTCCATCATATTGATTCAAGGAAATCTCTTCCCTCTTCTTTAAATTGTTCCTGGAGTCAGCAGGTTTTTTTGCTCAACCATTTGCCCAGGGCAAAACCCCTTCCATCTAGCCCCTCTGGATTGTATTTGCCAAAGTGGGAAAACACTCAAGCAAAATATCTTTCCCAGAATTAGTGAAAGACTCCTTTTAAGATAGTTAATAAAAATCAGGCATCTCTTTTGGTGTAATTTTTCATTTCAGAAGCCAAAGTATAGCCAGCTTTTAAGACATGTGAGCAGCACCAGGCCTTTGCTGGGTGAGTTGGCATCTCTCTGCAGATGCCTGGAGCTCTGGAGTTCCCACTTCGAGAACAGCTTGTCTGTGTGCGTGTCTGACGCTCCCTCTCTCACATAGTTTACATTTTCCTGTCATTGCAGTGTCATGCCAGCTGCACTGTACGAAACTAATATTTTTATTTTTGACCTTTGAGAATTTTTTTCTCCTAGCGCCTAGAGACAGTAAACCTGGACTGTGGTCTTCATGACAAAAAAAAAAATTATCTTGTGTTTTCCTAAATGGTAAGCGATCTAAGACTGGACTTGGGATATTGTTGTATAGCTCCTGCCACTCGGTCCCTTTCCTTTGGGGTGGTAGTGAAGACAGGTATGTGTGGTGTGAAAGAATTCCCAAGATTGTTCTGATAAACACCATCCTGCACCCATTGAGACTCTCAAGTATAAATGGAGGCACAGTTATTTGACCCTTCGACGAAAATCACAGAAGTCTTGGTCAGGGTTGCAACTCCAAAACCTCAATCAAATAATTTAATATTTTTGATATGGTCAAAATGGTTGAATTGATTACATATGGATGTCTAAATATGACTATATTTCAGGTTCTTCCATCTTTCTGAGAATTCTCTGAACTTTTACATAGTTCCTCCAGTATCTACTCCATCGGGCATAGATTCCTTGGGATAACTTTGGCATTTGGCTAGCCATTTGGAGTGTCAGAGTCTTCATTTGTAAAATGGGATTGTTGTGAGGATCTGCAGTGTTGTGAGGATTAGAGACAGGGTATGCAGGTTGCTGAGCTCGCTGCCAGGAATGCAGCAGGCCACTAGAGAAAGGACTGCTTTACCCAAGATAATGATAGTGATATTTACAGTTGAGATTAAAACAGCTTGATTTTTCTTCTCCCAAACACATTCTGATCTCTATGGGCTGGTAACTTGAGATTCCCAAAATAGAAAACAAGGGTGAAAATCTACTGTATTTTGAGCTTGTGCTATGTGCCCTGGTGTCAGGTTCATTGTCTTCATGTGTTCTTTCCTTAGTCCTCATCTCAGTGCTCTGAAGTGGTACTAGTAGTCCCACTTTATAGATGAGCACACCAAGTCTGAAGACGCTATAAATGTCTCAGTCAAGGCTTTTGGTTACAAACAACAGGATTGATTTAAGCAGAAAAGGAATTTATGGAAAAGATATCAAGGAGATCACAAAATCACTGGGAAGATTAGGGGACAGGCTTAGAAAACAGGACAAGAACAGGCTTGGCACAAATGCCCTAAGGTCAGTAGCCAAACCCACACCACAGAACTGTTCCCCAATATGACCGGCCCTGGTCCCTGGGAGCTGCCGCCACCACTGCGGCCATTTAGAAACCAGTTGTTGCTGCCACTGCTACTACTGCAGAAGAATGCTCTCTTTATCTTCGTGAGTCAACAGCTCCCAGTTCTGAGCCTGGGGTGGGCATCTTCTTTCCCCAGCTTGGATCACATGCCCCTGTCCTACTGCAAGGGACGCTGGGAAACTAAGTATCTGGCTTTCAGATGAAGAAAGTGCATGTTCCAAAGCTCATTTGGTGTGAAAATTTTCAAACATAGAGAGTCAGAAGTTAGGGTAGCCCAGGGTGAGGGGAGGGGGTAACTGGGAGGTGGACATTAAGGAGGGAACAGATGTAATGAGCACTAGGTATTTTTTTTAAAGATTCTTTTATTTATTTATTTGACAGAGAGAAACACAGCTAGAGAGGGAACACAAACAGAGGGAGTGAGAGGGGGAGAAACAGGCTTCCCACTGAGCAGGTAGCCTGATACAGGGCTTGATCCCAGGACCAGGACTCCGGGATTATGACCTGAGCGGAAGGCAGATGTTTAACGACTGAGCCACCCAGGTGCCCCAAGCACTAGGTATTATATGAGACTAATGAATCACTGACCTCTACCTCTGATACTAATAATACGTTATATGTTAATTAATTAAACTTAAGTAAAAAAAAAATAAAAATTAAAAAAAAAGTTAAGGTAGCCCTAAAGTCGTCAAATAGCTACCATGTTGAAAAATCTGGATTCATCACCCAACCTGGACACACCCAAACGCTGTTACTGTGTGAATGTCCCTGGGGAGTGTCTTTGCCTTCCCCAAACACCAGACTTCAAGGCCTTTCCTTGGCAGGTATAAATACTGTGGTAAATACTGGTGCTTTATGCTTGTAATACTTTATGCTTATAAACAAAATGCATGTTAATAGTGCCCCCTGCCAAAAACATCCCTCGGCACCTAAATGAGTGAGAGGGGTTGGAGGCTGAGGACCCCTGAATACATAGACTTTGACTCATGGGTGCAAAGCATTCCTGAGATGGTCTAACTCACCTTTTCACCTGTAGTGGAGAAAAGCCCCTGTGGGAGGCCATCACCTGTCACAGATGGATGGTATCCCTCAATAGCCTTACCCTGACCTAGAGTCTCAACATATAGAACACTGTGAGGGAAAGAAGCAAACTTCTTTCAAAAATAAAATCATACCTCCAGATTGGTACAACCATCCTGGAGTGCAATTTAATAATGTATCAGGAACCTCAAAAATGTGTCTGATTCACTAATTCCTTTTTTTAGAAATCAGGCCTGGGGAAATGTAGACAGAGGTGTAGAGAAAGTTTATGTTCCAGAATATTTATTTATAACAGGGTAATTTATGCTAGAAAAATATTGGTCCTGATTTAAAAAAATATACATCATACCCACACATACTCATATAAAAAATCCAGTAAGAAATATACCAAAATGTCAATTTTGTAATTGTGAGATTATCTCTTGGGTGGAGAGATTGCAGCTGATGTTTAAATGTTATTTTAAAAATATTTTCTTGGGACTTCCAGAACTTTCTGCAATAAATATGTACTTCTTTTATAATTAGAAAAATAGTATGTATTACATCTTAAAAAATTCCATCAGATAATACCATCTTCAAAGAAACCAAAGAGCAAAAAAATTAAACCAGTTTTCAGGGGAGAAGGATGGTTCTGTCCATCCCTAGGGGCCGTCTGGGTAGAGGGCAAGTTAAAACCTAAAAGTTTAAAGTCAATCATTTTGTCTTCATGGGCCCTAGATGGGGAAAACTTCAGTCATTTTCCTTGCCTGGCACTCTTGTGGTCAGAGGATGAAATCCAATCATGGGGTCAGTTGGGTTTATACATTCCATGGCAAACCAATTTGGCCTTTTCTCTGCATTTCCCAAAAGTTCTCTGACTTCCTAGACAGGAATTGTGAGCACAGGGAGACCTTTATGCTAGTTCCTTCAGCACATCTGGTTCATAGCATGTGCCAGATGGGCTCCTTTTCATCTGGGGAGAGGAGCAAAAGGGGGCACATGAGCCTCTGTAGGTCCAAGGAACTTCCCCAGTGCAGGCTCCAGTTCTTGGTGAAGTATTTCACGTTAGGATGTAAGCCTATCTATCATGTTGTAGTCACAACGTTTTTTAACCTTAGGGGAATATGCTTTTTATTAGAGTCTGCCCACCTGACTTTAAGGTTCATTGCTTAACCCAAAGATGTTTTAGACAAACTATTGGTTGGTTTCTGACATCATGGTGCATTACATGAGTATTCACTGAACATCTGCTGCATGCCCTACACTGTGCTCTGCGCTCTGGAGATAGCAATGAACAAGACAGCTGTGGTCCCTGGACTTAGGAAGCTCACTTCCACCAGTAAGAAGGCACATTGATTGCCCTGGTGTGTCTTCCTGCACCTGCTCACAGACTGATTACCTTCTGCACTCACTAACCCATCTGTTGTTTGGTCTGTACCTAGCCTCTGATGGTATCAATCTCTCCATCACCTTAGATAGGCTGAGGTGGAAATAGAACTCTAGAAAATATTCAAGTCCATAAGTCCAAGAATAGTGAGAAAAGGGTATTGCTGGAAGAGGGTGAGTGACCGAGTTTATCTGGCAGCTAGAAAAAAAAGGATGATTTAGTTGAGTGGCCAGTACCAACTAGGGGAGAGGAACGAAGGGAGAGAGGGCCCGAGGGGTAAGTCTCACTGCTGCCACCTTGGGCTTTTGCGAAGCTGCAGCATGGGACTTGCTCATTGTCTTCCCAGGAGCTTCTCCTAGCCGTGTGTCTGCCCACCTCACCCCCTACACTGCCCCAAACATTATCCTTTCATTCTCCATTCCTTGCGGAAACTCTGGGTGATAGGAAGCCAGACCGATTCCTTCTCCCCTTTCCCTACTCCTCAAACCCCTCCTTCTTACCCTTAAGGCCTGAATATTCCTACTGAAACACTTTCCAGACCACCAGCCCAGTTGGGCCTTAACAACACTTGTGTCTCATCAGAGGATATTTCTCTTTATCCAGAAACCAACCAGAAACTTATGTCCACATTTCTCTACAAGACTAAACACTATTTACAAGGACTCTGAGACTTCTTAAGAGCTTAAAATGTTTTTTCATTTATTAAAGATACATGGAATGGTGCTTTGAAAATTTTTGGCTTATATATTTTGTACCATTCTTTAATTTAAAAAAAGTAAGTCTTACACGTTTTAGGTATAGGACTTCTAAGAGTGCAAGCAGGAAACAGAATTGACCCCCCCCCCCATGATTCAAATTAGGGAACTTTTGGGAAATGACTATTTAATAAAGGGGTAATCAGGTTTGAGGAAATCGACAAGGGAAAACGAGGCATCTAGAGACTAGCAGCGGTGGGGATCCAGTAACACTTCTGGGTCTGGTGGGGCAAGAAAAGGAGCCAGTGCTGTTGGAGAGCGGGTAAAGCTGAAGCCTGACAGGGGGCTGGTGGGAACCACAAAGTTTGATGGATGCAGCCTCTGCCAGGATCAGATACTGAAGCAGAATAGGAGCAGAAAGAAATAGCCTGACCTATTTCTCCTCCCACCTGCTGATCTCACCTGCTGATCTCCATTGGCCAAATCCTACCAGAAGTCAGATGGGCAAGGGAGAGGTCAGAGGAGATAAATGGTGCAGTCCCTAAGGGGGTCCACATCCCAGGATACAGAACAGGGCAGAAAAAGGTAGAAATGGATTGGGTGGTGCAGGAATGGGTAGCATTTAGAGAATAACTAGGACAGATACTCTCTCTCAGACCCAGAATATGGAATTACTCAGAGTATTGTTTTCCATCGACTCTTACTAAATGTCATTTTATCGGTCAAACCTCCCAAGAGTTGTGGGTTGGTTTTTTTTTCCTCCCACAGATGCTTTCTGAAAGTCATGGCTGGTTAGCCTGTAACATTATCATTTTCATTTATTTAAAAATATTTATTGGGTACTTACTATGTACCAGGCACTATTGGAGAAAGTACCATCTGCACCCCTACCCATCATTCCTATTCGTAGGGATCATTTCACCTTCCATCTTTAAATAAAATACCAATAATCCTTTCCGTTTGGGCCAGTATTTTTATAACCACATCTGTTTTACTTTTTGGTACATTTCAATTCTGTTTGACTTGATTGTCCTGGACAACTGAACCCTGAAGACTCTGAATCTAACAGAGTTTACGGGATTTTTTTTCTGGGCTAGAATGTAAGTTGTTGATATGTGTGTGTGTGTTTGTGTGTCTGGGTTTGCAGGAGCAGTACTTTTGGATCTGTGCACGCTGAAAATAAAACTTGGTCTTATTGAATGTAGATAATACTTTAACAAGAAAACAGTTCTTTTGAAGAATCTGTCTATATTAGCAGACTTCAATCTTTTTGATTGCAGGCCTCAGTAAAAAAAATACATTTTATGTTTCAATCCAGTTTCATGAAACTAGACTCACTGCTACCTTGTTTGTTATATTCTATTTTTTATTTTATTCTCTTTCTTTAAAAAATGCTGATAGTAACTCCCTAAATTGATCTTACCCTAATATATTAATGGATTGTACTGTACAGTTTGGAAAGCACTGGTCTACATAATCTCTTTTTTTTTTTTTTAAGGTTTTATTTATTTATTTATTTATTTGACAGAGAGAGGGAACACAAGCAGGGGGAGTGAGAGGGAGAAGCAGATTTCCCGCTGAGCGGGACCCTGATGCAGGGCTCTATCCCAGGACTCCAGGATCATGACGTGAGCTGAAGGCAGATGCTTAAGGACTGAGCCACACAGGTGCCCCAGATCTACATAATAATATATTGATACTATTTTTAAAATGGACTCAGTATCAAGATTTATATTTAAAACGTGGTTAAGATGACCTAAATGTTTATTTTTTAGCCATGAAATGTGCCAGTCTCAACATTTTTCTTTCTTTTAAGAAAGCCAAACTGATCTGACCAGCAGCTCTTCTCCCCTTCTTCGCTGTTCTCCCCCGACTCCTCAGTCTGGTGAAGGGTCCTGCGTTTACTGTTGCTTTGGCTGTGGTGGAAACTGAATGGCAGTAGGGTTGGGCAGCCATGGCTTACCCAGCCATCTTTGTAAACACAACCAATGTTTTTTATTTGTTTATTTTAACCTGAGGAAATTTGTGTTTGACTTACAGTTGTTGGGGGAAGGTTCATTACAAAGATGGTACAGGGGGTCTGGGGTTGGCACCTGAGTCGTTGTGGAGGGACTGGAAGAATTTAGATGGGAATGGAGTCCTCTCCCACCACCAAGACTATGTGGCAGGGGACCAGGTGGATGAAAATCATCCCTGCTATTAACCGGGCACTTACCATATGTTAAGGACATTCTTTTTTTAAAATACCTTATTTATTTGATAGAGACACAGTGAGAGAGGGAACACAAGCAGGGTTAGTGGGAGAAGGAGAAGCAAGCTCCTCACCAACCAGGGAGCCTGATGTGGGGCTTGATCCCAGGACTCTGGAAACATGACCTGAGCCTAAGGCAGACAGTTAATGACTGAGGCACCCAGGCGCCCCCGTTAAGGGCATTCAATACATTATCTCACTTAATCCTTAAAACAATCCAGTGAGTAGATGTTACTATCTTCATTTTAGGGCAGAGGGACATATTAGGAGGAAACAAGTTGAGAGTGGTTTTGTAATTTTCCAAAGGTCCCACAAGTTGTGTGAAGCTGAACAAGACATTACTTTTGTCTTTTACCCATGATACCATAATGTTTGCTCTTTTGTTTGGAAAGAGGAGCAGATTTGGAAAGAGGAGCAGATAGAAAAATTTCTTTCCACTACTGGGGTAGTGGGGTGGAGTTTGGGAGATGAAGGCCCTCTTCTAGCTTCTGGTGTTGCCTTGGGAAAGGTGCCATCCTTGTGCCTGTATTTCTCAGTTAAAATTTAGAATTCCAGATGTAACACAAATAATTGGAAATTAGGGGCCCCTGTCTGGCTCAGTTGGAAGAGCATGTGACTCTTGATCTCAGGTCGTAAGTTCAAGCCCCAACTGGGATGCAGAGATTACTTAAGTTAAAAACACTTAAATAATTGCAAACTAGACGACAACTAATATATCATTCAGCTTGATAGCAATGCATTTCTAAGAGCCATTTAGACTGTGTTTGTCATTCATAACGTGGTCTTTATGGAGTGGGGAAGCATATGAAGTATAAGCAACACATTTTTAAAATACATTTAATTTGTGAACTGGTGAATGCATGCATTTAACATATGTAAATTATGATTCCGTATCTGGTTGCCTCCCCCCGTGATAATGCAGTACACATCTCTATAGCTAGAGGGAGAGAATCGGAAACTATGGAAATAAATTGATATTGTAGGCTTCTGCTACAAAACTGAGAGCAAAGGGGCACCTGGCTCGCTCAGTTGGTTAAATGTCTCTTGATTTCAACTCAGGTTAATCTCAAAGTTGTGAGATCAAGCCCTGTGTCAGGCTCTGTGCTCAGCATGAAGTCTGCTTGAGATTCTCTCTCCCTCTGCCCTCTCCCTCTACTCTCAAATAAATAAATAAAATCTTTAAAAAAGACCATCTGGGGCACCTGGGTGGCTCAATTGGTTAAGTGACTGCCTTTGGCTCAGGTCATGATCTTGGAGACCCGGGATCGAGCCCCACATCTGGCTCCCTGCTTGGTGGGAAGCCTGCTTCTCCCTCTCTTGCTCCCCCTGCTTGTGTTCCCTCTCTCACTGCTTTCTCTCCGTCAAATAAATAAAATCTTTAAAAAAAAATAAAAAATAAAAAATGCCATCTATTCAAAAAAAAAGTTAGAGTCGTGACAAAAAAAGATACAAAACTTTTCAGGAAAGATTGGCATTGAGACTTTTAGAAAGAAAAGAGTTAGCAAAGATTTGATGTTCTAAGAACCAAGATAGAATCAGCATGCGCCTTAAAGTCATTGTAACTTTTAGCCATATTATAGGTTTAATAAGGTTAATATCTTATAGGCTAAATAGTGTATTAACATGTTATGTGAAGACCTTCTCCTTTGAAGCATTGCTTAAAAGAGCTGAAGCACCTGGTCGATAGTCAAGATCAGAGACTATGTACACCTTTTTGGTTCTTAAACCTTTCCATTTTCTTTATGTGATGTTGTTATAGTTATGTTTGATAACTGAATCCACTAGAGATTTTTAGGTGTAATAGTTATTTGTCTGTCCTATATAAACATTGGTGAACTATCTCTCTGGGTTTTAGCTTTCCAGGACTTCAATTGCCCATGAAATAACTGTTTTGCTCATTATGTTAGTCAAAAAGAAAGCAAGGCAAAATAGTTAATGGTTTAACTTGAGATGGGAGTGGGGGTAGGGCTCCTTTGGAGAAATGTTCCCCCCAAATTAAACATGGATGATAATATTACAAGAGAAAGAAAAAAAGAAGACAAGAAAAAATGATATACAATCATACAATGTTTATGTTACTTAAGTGATACAACTTCCAAGGTTGTGGGCCCGCAGAAGCAAATGGTTTATAGTGCCTAGGAAGAAATGTGCATCCTCAAAACCCCAGTGGCTCTGGAAACTTCTTTTATGTTGCTACTCAGATGTCCAAAGGATTTGTGATCAAAACAGTTGATGCCATGGTTCTGTGCAGATGCTGCTTCTAAAAATCATTCATAATGACTTTGCTTGTTTTTTAGCTTTGAAAACAAAGGTGTTTCCATTAGATTTGACTCACTGAGGAGAAAGAGAGATGCTAAACTTTCTATATAGCATCCTTCCAGGCTGCAGGCATCCTGTCTCAGGGAGTGGACCCTCATGGATGGCTCTTTTTGAAAGCTGCTTGTAAGCCAGAGAACAAAGACCCAATATTTATGTTCTCACTGAAGATAATATTAAAGGTTAGATACCTATTACGGGGCAAGCCACACTATCTTAAACATGGGCTCTGGATTCTCCTGATCAGCTCCACTTTCTTCCCTGTCTCTGTCTTGGTATATGTGTAGGGAAAGGGACAGAAAAATAGGTTAGGGGCCAACACACAGAATTGTTACGTAGATACAAATGTGGGGCGATTAGAAGAGCCGGCTCTCGCTAAATGGGATTTGCTCTCTTCCAACTGGACATGCACAGGAGTTGGTTTTTAAGAAAGTATTAACTTATTTTTTTTTCCCTTCAAGCTTAGCCAGAGACCTCATGGAGGTCTAACTCCAAGCCAAGCTTGATCTGTTTTAATTCAACCACTGTTGATTTATGGCTTAGCAAAAAATGTCTGAGAATTTTTTTAAGCTAAAAAAAATTTTTTTTTTTTTACCCTAACTTGACTCTCTCACATCTCAAATACGGCTGAAGGGATATTTCTCAGACTTTCAGAAGACAAAGCCATCTTTGGAATGGAAGGGAGTTCTGAAAGCTTCAAATCCCAGTGAGAAATCCTTGATAGTTTATATACAAGTAAAAACAAATATATTGGAAGGCTATGTGACACTTTAAATATGTTGATTTGATTCTCCTTGAATAGAGACTAGAGTAGAATCAACCCCAAGTCAAGGGGGGGGGGCGCTTGGCGGGGAGTGGGGAGCATTCTGCGTTTGCCCCTGAGGACACAAAAATTCCTCTCTCCTTTCTTTTATTCTCCATCTCCCTCTTCTTACCAAACCCCATTCCAAAAACAAAACAAAAATACTCCCAAACAAAAAAAAATCCCTCTCATTGTCCATTCAAAAAGCAGTCTGCAGTAAGTTTTGATCTCTCTCTACCTGGCTCTGTAATGTATGTTTTTATGCAATATGAGTAGGAACTGGACCAGTTACTAGCCATGGGAAGAAAACCAATACCAAGTCCATCATTCTTTCTAGCGCTAACATTTGATGGTTCTAACCTAGTTCCCAAGGAGAAATCCTTCCTCTCCCTCCAGCAGCACTCAGCCTGGGCCATGTGATGTAACCATTCATTAGTGGTGTGTGCTGCTTTTGTTTTTTCCTGTGTGAGCATTCAGTAAGATTATAAACTTAGTGAGGGCAGCGTCTGATCATACTCTTCGTCTCATTTCCCACAGCTGTGACCTCCAGCCCCTTCCCAAGCTTTCATACATCACCCTGGTGACTGTCAGAGGAAGTTGCAGGCCTCAAAAGAGTGTGTGCAAGGAACAAAGGTAAAGGGATTGTTCTTCCTGATGCTGAGGAAAAGCAAGCATATGATTCCTGATAATCGTCTTCCTGAGGGATCTCTGAGAAGCAGAGGGGTATTCTCTGCCATCGTGTATTCGCATAGTGTTTGTTTCTCTTCTAAATGCATTTCTTCATGAGAAATTACTGCTTCTATGGCAGCTCTACTCAAAAATATTGATACATGACCAATACTTAGACTACCTTGGCTGAGACCTAGAATAACTGATTTTACTTTTAATGCTTTAAATTTATTTCATGATACGGTTTTTCAATTTTACAACTATGATGAACTCCTCAGAGACTGAGGCCACATCCATGCTGCTCATTAGCTTTCTTATGTTAGACGTCCTCCTGATTGCCTGTCAGGTAATGGATTGTTGGTCAAGAATTAGACCTGGCCCTGAAAACAAATGGAATAATGGACAGAAATTGCATTTAGCTACAGAAGACAGGTCGGTGTTTTTTTCTTAAATGTGGCACCAGTGTTTATAAGTGAATTTATAAGAACAAAATGGCTGACTTTTCTCAAGTGGTTAAACTATTTCATGCACTCAGTTAAAGCGCTTCATAGGAGTGATTTCATTTAACCCCCTGCAGCAATTCTAGGAGTCATGACTATTTAGAGTTAGGCGTTATTGCTGTTGAAAAGACCATCAGTATTCCGTAGGACTTTCTTAGTCCTTGCATGGGTTTATGATGCTTTTTGTGTATTTATTTTGTACTACGTGAAGATTTTTTAGCATTTATTAATTATCTCATCTGTGTTTGTTATGTTAGTTGCTGTAAGAAAAAGTTCCATAGGACCAGTTGCTTGAAAGAACAAAAACATTGAACTGTCTCTCGTGTGAAAGTCCAGGAGCAGGTTTCAGGCTGGCTGGTGTCTGTATGTGACATTGCCTCTCTCTACATTTGGCCTGTGGGGTAGATGCAAAGTTATCCCCTGTCTCAAAGTTCATCTACAACAGTTCTAGGCAGTCAGAGACTGTAACTCTCTTTCCCTCCCAATTCCAAATTCTTAGGGTAAGGACTTTGATGGCTTCCCTGGCCCCATCCAAATGGGTAGATGGGAGGCAGTTAAAGGGATCACTTCCATCTCTCATGCCCATAGGCTCCCCACGTACCTGCTTCACAGTCCCAGAGAGGACCACATCTGTATAACATGGGTGGGGGACACAGGTTAGATCCTTGCTGGAGAAACCTCTGTTTCTGGTATATATTCATCAGGACTTGTTTGGTTGAAAGTAACAGAAATCCAACTCCAACTCACTTTGGAAAAAATGATTCCTCATTTTTCTCCTGTAAGCATATCACAGAAAGTCAGGATGGAGTTACTCTGGCACAATCAAATTTATTTAGACTGTGCTGTAAATAAGAGCAATGCTCAGAGCTACTGTTCTCTAGGACCTAACATGTGGCTGACTCTGTGTGAGATGTTTTATGTATACCAGTGGTTCTCAAACTTCAGTGGACAGGAGAATCACCTGGAGGGCATTTCAGAACACTGATTGTTGGGCTAAGCCCTGGAGTTTCTGGTTCAGTGGGCCTGGGCTGAGGCCTGGGAATTTGCATTTCTAACAGGTTGCCAGGCGATGCTGATGCTACTGATCTGGGGCCCTCACTTTGAAGGCCACTCACTTATATTGATTCATTTAAGGTGTACAGAAACCCTATATGATAATAAAGTCCCAGTTGTTTAGATGGAGAAACTGATGCTCAAGAGGTCACACAGTGTCAGAGCTATGATTTAAACCCAAGACCAGGGGCGCCTGGGTGGCTCAGTTGGTTAAGCGACTGCCTTCGGCTCAGGTCATGATCTCGGAGACCCGGTATCGCTGGGTGTCCTGCTTAGCAGGGAGCCTACTTCTCTCTCTCTCACTCCCCCTGCCTGTGTGCCCTTTCTCGCTGTGTTTCTCTCTGTCAAATAAATAAATAAAATATTTAAAAAAAATAAAATAAACCCAAGACCATTCGAATCAAAGTTCTTAGAATGACCACTGAACATACTACTTTCTTCTGAGGTTCCCACCCAGCCTCAGCTTTGGGTTTCTAGTTTACAAACAACAAAACTTACACATCAAAGGCTAAACCAAAGCTCTCCAGAAAATCCCAAGAAAATCCTGAGCGGGAGCAGCTTCCTCTGCCTGTGGCGGGTCAGTGGGTGCTGAACCCAGGGCAGCCATGAGAGGGGGCACAACGGACTGCAGAGCTGCCCGGCTGGAGCAGGGCTCCCAAAGGCATGGCAGCCTCGTTATGGCACCCCCACCCCCGCCCTGGAACTGACTTGAACTTTTCTTTCCCTTCTCCTACAGTTTATTTGGCATTCTTTGGGTCCTTAATCCACAGTCATTTGGGTGGCAAAAAAAAAAAAAAAAAAAGGTGGAAATGAGCTTTCTGCAATGTTGATTTTTCTTTCAAATTCATGCCTATGTGGTGTCCCCAGGAATGGTTATTTTCTTCCCTTTCTCCCTAGTGTGAATTCTCAAGTAAGTAGCAAATGATTTCAAATGCATGCCGACTGCAGTGGACAGCTGCCAGGAGAGAAGTGAAAATAAACTGGTGACAGGAAGTGTCACAGTTCACGGAAAGGGCAGCGAGGATATAGTGGCGCAAGCCCATGACACTTCTTGGGTCCACATGCTGAAAGACTTACCCGAACGGGCTGGGCAGCCACAAATCTCGTAGTAATTCATTAAGTCAGGGGAAACGCTCCCAGAAACATTGCTCTCCTCTCCTAACACCCTTTGTCTTTTAATTCCAAACTCTGGGTTCATTCCTATGTCAAGCAGGCCTGGGTGAGTCTCTCCAAACAACTCCTTCATCGGTGATGGAACACACTACAGCCGACTAATGCTTTGACTCTAAGTGTTTTAACAGGCTGAGGAGGTTTCCAAGCTTTAGGATCACAAGATGGATATATGATCAGTGTGAACTACAAAATAGCATCAAAAACAGCATGAAGGGTGGTGGAAACAAAAGGGCATCATGTGGAACTTCACCCAGGAAAGGGATTACAAACTTAGAAGGAAAGTTACAAGGGATTAAAAAATTGTATTAAAAGTTAGCCACAAGATAAAGGAAGGTAACAGAGCTTAGGTCAAACATATCAATCAATATAAATGGCTTAACTTACTTACATAAAGGAAAGATTTTCAGTTTTGCTAATGAAGCAAGATCTAACATTCTGCTCTATGCAAGAGATATACCTAAACCAAAAGATCCTAAGGTTAAAAAATGAAAGGATGGACAGAAATATTAAGTGCAAATTAAAATCTCTAAGTAGAGGTGCAGTCTCAGTATCTGGCAAGATGAAATTCAAACCACACAGCATTATAGAGACAAAGAAGGAGGCTGTAAGATGCTAGAGGCAGCAGTTCACAAGGAAGCTCTAGCAATTGTTAATATTTATGCAACTAAAAATTGGAGATGTAGGGATGCAGGGAACATAGAAACCCATTAATAGTAGGTGGTTTAAATACATCTCTCATTCTAGAAAGATCAAGTAAATAGTAAAGATATCAGAGATTGAAACTCATAACCAGTAAGGTCGCTCTTACAGATCTTGTGGAAAGCAGAACCTCAGTAGTAGAGAAAACAGACACTTCTCAAGTGACCACACCTTGAGCCACAAAGAAAACCTTAATAAATTCCAAAGAACAGAAAGAATACTCTTTGACTACAATAAAATTGAAATTATTTGCTAATAATTTTTAAAATATTTGCTAATAATTATTAGCAAATAGAAAAAGACCATTTTATCTGAAAATTTAAAAAAATTACCCAGCCCAATCATGTTAATAAACAGCTGTTGGTCAGAAATAAGTATCTTATGCAGTTATAAAATTTCTTGAAAATTATGATAATGAAAGTACAAATAATCAGCTCTTTGGTATTCAGCTAAAGCGGTCAGTAGAGGGAGAAGTTTAGCATTAAATCCTCTATCAACACAAATGAAAACAAATGAATCAAGCACCCCATTAAAAAATTTAGAAAAGAGCAATGAAGTAAACCAAAAGGATATAGAAGAAAGGCATCAGTAAAGATAAAAACAGAAATTAATAAGTTAGAAAACAGAAACAGAGAACTAACAAACCCAGACCTGAAACTATCAGTATAATATGCAAACCACCAGCTAAACTAATTTAAAAAATAAGTGATAGAAAGCATAGACACACTAAGTTTGAAGCGGTAGCAGTGGGTGATTGGGGAAAACCATCAAAGCAGAGAAAATCTAAAATAAAAACGTAAACTTTTTTTTTTTTTCGAATTCTATGCAAAAACATCTAGGTGAAATGGATAATTTTCTAGAAAAAAAAATAACTTACGTAAAGTAATCCCAGCAGAGACAGAGTCTTAACAGACTGGTTACCATAGAAAAAATGGGAAAAATAAAGAGTTTCCCTATAAAAAAAGCACCAGGCCTAAATAGTTTCACAGGGAACCTCTATTAAACCTTTAAAGATCAGATAATATTAGTGTTACTTATGGGCAAAGAAAAAGAAGAAAAACTTCAGGTAATTTAAGCATTTTGAGAATAGTAACAGTAATGACTGAAACAATGTAAAAAATCCTTATTTCCATGAGTTGATAATATAGATACCAACCAGTAAGGGCACCAAAACAAAACCACAGCAACAAAACTTGCTTGTCCCCTTTGGAGGATATTAGAGATCTTCATTTTGAAAGCTAGCCATTATATGGAAAAAGTCAAGCCCTTATCTTTCTTTTCCTGTGTAGACCGTTTATTGTGATGAAGGTAAACTTCTTTTTACAAAAACATTCTAGCTGAAAAATATGAAGTACTAATGGGTTTAGAACATCACTATTTTGTAACCTCTAAGAAAATTCGTGGATCTAGGCTATGCTCATTAAAGACTCCTCACTTCTCAAAAGGTCAGATCAAGAGACATTACGTGTTTTCCAGTGGAATCCCGCTGCACCATCTGTTAATACATTCTTGGCACAAAATCAAACCCGAATCTGACCGAGCCTCTAGAACTACTAATTTACAAGGAACACACGGTCCAGAGGAACATGTGAAGTAATACCGCAGGGATACAATCAGCAAAACCCAAACTGTGGAGACTCGACAGGACAAATGACTCAATTTCCTAAACAAACAAATTGCAAGGAGAAGAAGAGATGGTGAGGAAATCTATAGATTAAAAGAAATTGAAGAAACATTAACCAATCCAACATGTGGATGTAATTTGGATCCTGATTCAAACAAACTATGTTTAATTTATGTGACAACTGGGGGAAATTTGGCCACTGACTGGTAATATGATGATATTAAATATTTATTGTTAGTTTTTTAAGGTGTGATATTGGTATTACAATTTAAAAAAAAAGCTCAGCTATTTCAGAGATATATTCTGAAATGTTTATAGATGAAGTTATGTGCTATTTGCCCTAAGAGATTGAAGGTAGAAAGGGAAAGAATTAGATGAGGCTTTAAATAAGATTGGCCAGGAGCTGGCACCTGGGTGGCTCAGTGGGTTAAAGCCTCCACCTTCTGCTCAGGTCATGATCTCAGGGTCCTGGGATCGAGGCCCACGTCAGAGAGCAGGAGCCTCCTTCCTTTCTCTCTCTCTGCCTGCCTCTCTGCCTATTTGTGATCTCTCCCCCCTGTCAGGTAAATAAATAAAATCTTAAAAAAAGAGAAAAGATTGGCCAGGAGCTGGTATTTAAGAAAACTTGATGAACAGAAACGGATGTTCACTAGATAGTATTTTTTTTACTTTTGTGTATGTTTGAAATTTCCCAAAGAAAAAAGGTTTTTATTGTTATTTTAGATTAGTCACCATTCAGGATGATTGTTATATTTCCCTTACACATTTTTGTTTTTTCCAGAATTTTCACAATGGTAGTGATTTTCTTTAAATAATGGGAAGAATACTTTTCAGCAAGTAATTTAGTCACTGCCTGATTTCTTAATAGCTCGCTGTGCACAATTTGGTAATACCCAGTGTTTGCTGAGTGTTTATTACATGGAAGTTATAGTCCAAGTGTGTATGTGGATTAACTTATTTATTCTTAAATACATTCTTATTTTCTTCTTAAAGATGAGGAAATGGAACCCAGAGACTAAGTAACTTACTTAAGATGATACAGCTTGGGGGCGCCTGGCTGGCTCAGTTGGAAGAGCATGTGACTCTTGATCTCTGGGTCATGGGTTGGAGCCCCAAATTGGGTGTAGAGATTACTAAAATAAAAAAAAAAAACATTAAAAAAAGATAATATAGCTGATAAGAGATAGAGCTAGGATTTAAACTCAGGCTGTCTGGCTCCAGGTCTTATTTTGTAAATTGTGATTTTTATCCTTGCCTTGTGACCAGTAATTGCTTAGTATAATGTTGGCATTCTCACCTTCCTCTTCTTCCCAGAGGAACTGCCCATGTGTGTTCTGTGAACCATTACACTGTCAGTAAGAATCTGGCTCTTGTTTGCAGCATTGTGGGTGACCTTGGGCACCAAGTCATTTCATTCTCTGAGCTTTAGCTTTATCACCTGTAAAATGAGGAGGTTGCACTATTTGATGCCGACTCTTGCTGCTTACCAGCTGTGTAGCCTCAGAGAAGTTACATAAGCTGAGCTGAATGCCCCGTTGCGGAAAAGAGGATTATTATTCCTGCCTTGCCGGGTGGTAGAGGAGAAGATGAGAGATGATATGTGAAAAGTGGGGGCACAGTGCTTGGTGAATAATGATGATAGTGATGACTGCTGTTACACCCTTCCTAAGAGTCCCTGAGTCTGGAATGTTTGGAAAGAGGGGCTCCTTTGCCTCGGGTGATTCTACTGGGTCTTGCAAGGACATGCTGGTGACTCTATTGAGAGGATTCCACATTAACACAGGCAGAAAATAAAGGGCGGGGGGGTGCAGGTCCTCAAGCTGAAAGGGAGCCTAAAAATTGTGTAAGTGCCATTTATTAAATCCTTACTATTCTCTGGGTGCTTTGCAGTTATTCCTGCATTCAGGCTTGGCTCAGCGTAACAGAGTAGATATTAATAGTAGCCCCATGGCTAGTGAGTGAGTGAGTGGGAGTTACCGAAAACCATGCTCTTTCTCCTTTATCATCTTGCTCTGGTTATTCTTAATTAGGCTTCTTATCATGTGTGCATAGGGTCTTACTATTATATTTAACATGAACATGACCAAGTCACCAAGTAGGGTTTTTTTCCAAGTACAGAGTGAATACATATTCAGTATTCAAATATAAGAAAAATCCAGAAATGTGGAAAGAAAAGATAGTTTACTGGCAAATCTACTACCTGGCATTCGGAGATAACAATGGTTGCTTTCTTCTAGTCATTTTTTTTTTTGTGTGGTGGTTTTTCTTATATAATTGAGATTAGGTAAATAGGTTTTTAAAATCTAAAATCATTGAAATAATAAAATTGCCTCAGATTATAAAGACCTCAGATTGTGAGGACTTCAGATTAGAGAGTATCAAGGTTGGTCCATCTCAGGGAGTCTCAATTTTGGATGCTTTTGCACCCCATCGGGTGCTATGAATGTTTCTTTCCTTCCCCACCCCCGCAATTTGTACCTCAAAATCCCAAAGCCCAATGTGATGGTGTTAAAGGAGTGGCCTTGGGACATGCTAATTAGTTCATGAGGGTGGAGCTCTCATGGATGGGATTAGTGCCCTTATAAGAGAGGTCCTAGAGAGCTTGCTAGTACCCTCTGCCACATGAGGATGCAGCAAGAAGGTGCCAGTTATGAATAGGGAGAGGGCCCTCACCAGAAAGTGACTTTGCTGGTGCCTTGATCTGTGACTTTCCAGCCTCCAGAACTGTAAGAAATCAACTTCTGTATTTCATAAGGTACCTACCTAGTCTGTGGTATTTTGTTATGGCAGCCTGAACAGAGGAAACCATCCGGAGACTTTTCTGGTTTTCACACTTAGGGAGTGGGGCTAATGGCATTTGGGTGGAGGCTTCTCTACTGCTGAACGTCCTGCCATGCATAGGACAGCCCCGAAGCAAAGAATTATCCTGCCCGAATGTCAGTGGTATGGAGATTGAGGAACTTGGTCTATCTGATGCCTTGGATACTGTTAAGGGCAGGCTGCCTATTCTGCTCATCTCCATAACAATACCCCAGATGCCAAGGATCCAGCCTGATTAAGTGCTAAGGAAAGTGCTAAGGGAAGACATGTAGCTTTGGTTGCCTCGCTGAGAGGGTCAGCATTTTTGTCCCTGGGATTGGCCTTCAGCACGTATCTCTTAATGATGCTTTTCCAGCTAGTCAGTGCTCCTTCCTGGCTCTTTTGTCAGGGTCTGTGATGAGCCCAGAGGGCTGGAAGGGAAGCTGGGGGTACCCTTCCTGATCATCCTGAAAGCCTGGGATATGACGGGCAGAGGGTAGAGGCACAGTGGAAATCAGGAGGACATAAACAGCCAGCCCGAGGAGGGTGCTGAGTCTGTCCACATAGCAGCCAGAGCCATCTTTTACCTCCTCCCTCCGTCCCTTCGCACAGGAGCTGGGTCAGGAACAGGTGACTAGGGAATGGAGGTTAGGAGGAGACTTCTTCCCCATGTGTTAGTTTTCTGGGGCTGCCATAAAAAAGTACCACAGATGGAGTGGCTTAAACAACATAATTTATTGTCTCACCTTCTGGAGGCTAGAAGTCTGCAATCACAGTGCCTGCAGGCTGTGCTCCCTCTGAAGGTGCAAAGGGAAGATATGGTCCAAGCTTCCCTCCTGGCTTCTGGCTGTTCCTTGCTCTGTGACAGCAGAACTCTAATCTTCACCTGGTGGGTGCCCTGTGTGCAGTTTTGTCCCCAAATTTCCCATTTTTTTTAAATAAGGTCACTAATCATATTGGATTAACGACCCTCTGTACTCAGTATGGCCTCAGTTACATATATCTGCAATGATTCTCTTTCCCAATAAGGTCACGTTCTGAGTACTGGGATTAAGACTTCAACCTATGAATTGGGGTGGGGATATGATTCAACCTGTGACAGACCCCATGTTGGGAAAGTGGTTTTAGTGTCTCTAGTGAAGCAGGAGGATGTGAATCATGCTGACTGCTTGTGGATCTTATAGATGCTCATTGGCAGTAGAGTCCTTCCTCTGTAGATATCTATTCCCTGGAGGGCCTCTGCCCTGTTCTCCTGGAAGAGTTAGGGATGAAGGGGTCACTTAGAAGCTCAGCTTAGCCATGGGAGACTTAAAAACAAGAGGATATGTCAGGCCCATGATGGTGGGGACTTTAGCCCATGGTCAGGAATCCATGTGACCAAAGCCAAAAGGGAGAAAAGAACAAAGAGAAGAAAGAGGTTGGAGATTGGAGTGGGTGTGAGATATGGACAAAAAAGGACAGTTTTACCCTGGAGCATTCTGCAGTAGGAGTCCTGTGGGCTGGAATAGGCATTTTTGCACATATGCTGGTTGAATAGATTGGAATTTCCCAAGGTGGATCCTGCGGAATACTGGATTTATAGGATATTAAATAGATAGTACATGATGGAAAGTTTTCATGGCAAAATAAGTTTGGGAAGCAATATTTACCTGAATTTTATTTCAGAAAGCAGAATTTTGAAAATTTAATATACTCATATGGACTGTGCATCATTAGGAAGAGTAAATAGCAATCAGCATTTATCAATTTGATTGGACCAGAGAGACTTTTATTTTAGGAAAATCTAGTATGATGCATTTTGAAAAATGTTAAACTAAGTAATGGATCAGTCCATTGTGAACAAAACCACAGACTTGATGGATGCAATAGATAACAGTCTTGGAATTCCTAATTTACATTATTACCATTCTTTATTCTTCCTTCCCTAAATTTTTCCTCTGTTGCTAGTATATTGGGTTTTCTTGGTTTATAAAACATTTCTTGATGCTGATACAATTTCTTGGGCATGCTTGATAAAATTCTCAACATTCAATATAGAACCGTTAGCAAAATCATTTTATATGATGCCACCATCCTTTTTTTTAAGGTTTATTTATTTATTTTAGAAAGAGAGAGAGGAGCAGGGGCAGAGAGAGCAGGAGAGAGCGGCTCCTTGAGCAGACTCCCCAAGTGCAGAGCCTGACATGGGGCTGAATCCCAGAATTCCAAGACCATGACCAGAGCTGAAACCAAGAATTAGTGGCCTGACTGAGCCACCATCTTTGGGCATATATCTCATGTCTCCCAACCCCAGTCCTTCACACAGGGGTCCTTTACAAAGTGTTTGTGGGTCCCAGATTCTGCTTAAATTAATATGGAAGAGAAAGCAGTCATCTTAGGATCCCTGAAAAGTCTACTGGCTGCCTGAGTAAGGCAGAGCATACTGAACAGACTTCGGGCCTGAGGTTCATTTTCTTTTTACACTCAACCTAATGTAAGTCAATCACTTGGTTTCTCCATAAAACAAACCTGGAAACAGGTAGTTCCTGTGGGAGGTGACCCCAGAAAACCCAAATGAAAAAATGGGGAAAGTAAGACAGAGAAATGAGAAAAGCCAATAATGGGGACATTAATGAGAGGATTCTTTTTTTTTTTTTTTTTTTTTTTTTTAATGAGAGGATTCTTGTGAGAAACGGAGACTCAGTCTTTCTGGGAAACCTCTGGGAAAACATATGGAGCATGTCTCAGAATTGTGCCACCAAAGGATGGTGGCCAGAGCATTTGCTCACCTACTCATCTCCTCCATTGGTTGAAGCTTGACCCCTGCAGTGGGTTGAAGAGTGTTCCTCCCAAAATTCATGTTCTTCTCAGATCCTCAGAATGTGACCATATTTGAAAATAAGGTTGTTGCAGATGTCATTAATTAAGATGAGGTTGTATGCAGTAGTGTGGGCCCTTAATTTAATATGACTGGTATTCTTAGAAGAAGGGGAGAAAAGTCACAAGACACAAAGAGTCACATGGCCATGTGAGGACAGAGATTGGAGTTTTGCTGCCACAATCCAAGGAACCTTCGGGATTTCAGGCCACCACCAGAAGCTAGGAAGAGGCAAGGAAAGATCTTCCCCCTTTTTTTTTTTTTTTGTAAAATGGACATGAGATCCTACTTCAGAGAGATGTTGTGAGTATGAGTTCACTTTGATAAAGCATCTGTCATAGTGCGCAGGCATAGGACACCACTCACTAAACATTACCCACTAGTATTAGGTATTACTAGTAGAAACAGCACAGGTTTTGGAGTCAAACAGACTTGAATTTGAATTTCAGCTTTGTAGCTGCATGACCTTGGGCAAATCATTTAACTTATTTGAGTTTCAGTTTTTCCATGAAGATGACACTATGTGTGAAGGCCTTGCAATGGTGTTAAGTTTTCTCCACAGCTCTAGGATACATAAGAGGATCATCTTGCAAATATCTCTCCAGGCTTCTCCTTACCCAGGGCTCTGAGGTTCCAGGTGGTGCTCTGAAATCCAGAGATTCCCTGAATCCATGGTAGAACTGATGTGAAAGTGTCCTCTTGACCTTGCTTTCTGATGCTAATGCCTTACCTGCTTTCCACCACCGGCCCCCACCATCCTGCATCTGACTTGTGCTAATGAAGCCCAAATCCTTGATGTGACACGTAGAGTCTGGGCTGCAGCCCTGGGCAGTTGCCTGGCGGGCATTCTTTTGAGTGAGGAGAGGAAGCTCAGACGTCTGCCCTTGCCTTGCCTTTGCGTCTGAGCTGGAAACGTTGGCAACAGTTCCCTGGAAAGGAGCTGGAGACTGTTTCTGGGGGCGAGGTGGGTCGGCCCTCATTCTGGTTCCTTGGCCTGCGTGCTGTGAGGTGGTGGGGCAGGTGTTGATGGCTTGGGCTCCTTTCCACTCCCTGTCACTCTCAGCTAGCAGTGTGTCAAGTGCTCCAGGGGGAGGGCGAACAGAGGGGAGGATATCCCCCCCACTGGGCCCCCAGCACACCCCCTGTGCGCCAGTCCCCACTGCCCATCTGTGTGGTATGGGAGCCACCAGCCCACCACATGCTGCTTGGTTATGCTTGAAAGGTGGCTAGTGCCACTGAGGACTGAAATCTTACATTTCGTTTATTTTTAATTAAAAAACAGATGCTTGATTCAGGCACTGGAAACATTAAAAAAATGTGTTTGGAACAGCTTAGGTATGTGGATCATACCTTTTACTTTTACAACTGTACATTTTTATGAAATCTACAAACAGATGAACTCTTTCCAGTGAAAATTTAGCATCTGAATGGAGATATGCTGTGAATGTAAACTACTACCAGATTTTGGAGATTTAGTTTGAGAAAAGATTGTAAAAGAAATCAATATAATTATTTAAATGTTGATTACTGGATAGATACTAATCATTTGGCTATTTTGGGTTAAATATAAAATACATTATGAAAATATTTTTTACCTGCTTTTTGGGCTTTTTTAATGTGACGGAAATTTTAAATCACGTGTATAGCTTGCATGATAGTTCTGTTGGATGGTGATGTAGAAGCATAGAACATTAAATCTGGAGGGGGTCTTGGGTGTGGTCTGGAGCATTCCCTTATTTTTGAGGTAAGGAATCAGACTTCAGGAGTTTTTTTTTTTTTTTTTTTTTTTTAAAGATTTTCTTTATTTGACAGAGAGGGAACACAAGCAGGGGGAGTGAGAGAGGGAGAAGCAGGCTTCCCGCCGAGCAGGGAGCCCGATGTGGGACTCGATCCCCGGTCTCCCGGATCATGACCTGAGCCGAAGGCAGTCGCTTAACCAACTGAGCCACCCAGGCGTCCCATGAGACTCCAGGAGTTTAAATGACCTTCCTAAGGACTGGAACCCAGACTTCTTTTCTCCTGGCCAAGAGTGCACAGAAACTGGGATGTTGTGAATAAGGTAGGTTGTATAAGATGAAGTAATGGATTGGAAGTCCATGGTTATAATAACTTGACAACAATATCAAAAAGATGTTTCATATGCGAAATGGTATTTCTTATTATCTTTGCCCTGCTCTGAGGAGCTTAAGAGAACCAGGAAGCGTCCCTTGAGATTACCGAGAGGCAGATTTTTTTTTTTTTTTGCTCCAGACATCCACCTCATTCTAGAACCGGGATACCCAAGACTGTCCAAGAGCCAGATGCCTGCTCTTGTAAGAGTGTTCTCCTCTTCAGAGGGTGATGTAGGACTCAGGCTCAGGACAGAGAGGCCCTCCCGTTGCTTTGGCTGAATATCTCTTCTGTTTCTTTGTCTCTTTCCCGTTCTTCTTTTGCACCTACCCTTCTCCCCCAACACACACACACTTTTGAGGGGTAAAGACTTTATTGGAGGGTGGGAATGCCTGTCACAAAGTCTAGCCCTGGTCCCCACCTGACACTCTGGAACTAGAGAGAGGGATATGGTCCCTGCTGGCTAGTCTTGCCCCAGCTACTGCATTTGGGTGTAAATTTGGCCAGAGCAGAGACCATCAGTGTGATTCTGGGTAGAAAGAGGGTGGCCGTGAATGTGGTTAGAGAGGGATTGTCCGGTTTGAGATCATTGCGTGTTTGACTTTGATTGTACATTGGGTTGTGTGCATGGCCATATCCCTGGGAATGTGGATGTGTGTTTGACGGTGTGACCCGAGTGTGGTATGGTGGTGGCAAGGGGGGATGGTCCATCCCAGTGCCTGGATGAGTGAGGAGTGGAGAGGCGATACTGAATGGATCCTTGTAGACCTATGGGGAACTTGGGGGGTTGAGAGTATAGAGTGAGGTTTAGTGTCTGCCTAGGTGGATGTGGCTTTGGATAGCGTGTGTGTGGCTGTGTGCCCCTAGGGTAGGGTGTTCTGTGGCTTTTTTGTATCAGAACTCAGAGCATTTCCTGTTGGCACCAAAGCATTATAAGCAATTATAGTAAGGTCACTGTTATCTAGTATGTTCCTCTCACGCCCCCTCTTCTTCCCTTCCCCGCTTCCCCTTTCTTCCTTCCCTTTCTCTCCTTGCCCCCCCCCCCCCCACTCCAAAGTCCTTCTTTTCTTGTCTGTATTTCATCTCTAACTTACGGAGCTCTTGCTTTGTGCCAAGTACTATGTCGGGATTATTTGTCACTTGTTTTTTCTCCCCATAAACTAAACCCTCAGGGTGCTATGGTGACTGATCTCCTGTAAGCAATTTCATTATGAAAGCTTCTCTGTGGCAAGGATTAGGTCTCACTTGGCTCTTTGGTCCCCTCAGTAAGTCATTGTTGATGCCCATATGTCATAGTTTCTCATCTCCAAGAACAAGGGGGACGTGGGAAAGGATTATGGGGCGCTGTGACTAAGTGGCTTGTTTTTGGTGGGGACAGGGCAGGAAGGGGGTTTGAGTCTGATGACCTGCGTTTCTCCTGTTGGTTCTCCTAGAGACCCATCACAGGCCCTGGAAATGCCGAGCCAGGTCTGCAGGGTCTCAGAATGATCCATGCCATGTGAAGCGTATGTGGGCCCCAAGGCTTTGGGTCATAACTTTTTTATCTTTGCCGCCAGTCTTTCCCTCTGACACAGGCCTGGGTGGCCTGGCTGCCTGCAGGCTGTCACCGGGTCTTAGGATCTACCTGAAGGGCCTGGCTCCAGAGAATATCACAGACCTGGCAGAGGCCCTATTCCTCCCTCAAGGCTGGCAGGCGTGGGACCATTTCTTCCCTCACAGGCTGGGCTGTGGTTTAGCCCGTTTTCAGCCTGGCGCTGGCTCCCTGGAAAAGGCTTCTGGGCGCACGTGGGCCTGAGAACTTAGTGGTGCCTGCCGTATAACCACACTGAGCCCTGGCTGTCCCTGCCCTCCCAGGCAGGGCCCAGCTGGGCTCTGTGTCTTTACCCAGGACTTCATTGGCGCAGCTGCTGCGGTGCTCACATATGGGTTTGAAAGGCAAGAGGAATTGCTGTCTTCAAAAAAATCCTTTTGCAGACCTCGAGCCCAGCCCCCATTCACTTTACCTTTTTGCTCACTCTATTTTCATACAGCAAACTGGAGAGAGGTAAGGGAATGTCATGGAATTTGAAAGGTCCACGAGACACCTTGGAGGACCCTTGGAAACCTGCGATGCCAACTTAACCCCAGCATGAACTCCTCTGTGAACTGTTTCTGAACCTCTCTGGACCTCAGTTTTCCAAATTCGTCAAATGAGAACATCCTCTTAATTGCTCTATAGGACTGTTCTTTGAGGGGAAATGAACTTGACAATGTCAAAGTAGTTTGCAAAAGGGAGAACAAAAGGGAGGAAGGAGGCAAATGGTTATTTGGCACTAACTGTATACCAAGAACTTCACAGAATGCATCTCACTCTGGAGCCAGGCTCCGGAGACTGATGAGCTCCGTGATTTCCACGGATGTCCTCTATGTCTTATCTTTCCTCCTCCCTGGGCTTGAGCTCAGTGATTCCCAAGGGGGTGCTCCAGCCATCCAGGTAAACACTTGTGCTAAAGTACTAACAGTGTGTACACAACTCCTAGGCGTCAGGAGTCCTGGGCTTCAGTTCTAACCCTGCTATTCCCTGTGTGATTTGGGCAGGCCCCCCAAACTGTCTGGGCTTTCCAGTCACAAGCATGTCCCTGACTCTGCATGGCCCTTGAGACACCTCTAAAGGTTCCTAAAGGACTTTGTAAAACCTCGACATTCATCATCTCTATATTCCGGCTTCAGTTTACCTCTTCCGTCCTTATTATTTTTTTAAATTTAATTTTATTTTTTCAGTGTTCCAAGATTCATTATTTATGCACCACCCCCAGTGCCCCATGCAGTATGTGCCCTCCTTAATTCCCACCACCAGGCTCACCCATCCTTCCACCCCCCCTTCCTTCCAAAACCACCTCAGTTTGTTTCTCAGAGTCCACAGTCTCTCATGCTTCGTCTCCTCTTCTTATTTACCCCAATTCACTTTTCCATCCTTAAATCACTCCTCCTCTCTACCACAGATTCCCTTTGTGATCCCCAAACCCTGCATTTTTCCCCTGCACTCTCTCACATTGCTGTCTGTGAATGGAGGACGCCTGGGATGCTCCAAGCCTGCCTATTGCAAGCCGTAGCTCTGAATTGCACCTTTTATCATTTCTTTTTTTTTTTTTTTTAAAGATTTTATTTATTTGACAGCGAGAAACACAGTGAGAGAGGGAACACAAGCAGGGGGAGTGAGAGAGGGAGAAGCAGGCTTCCTGCCGAGCAGGGAGCCCAACGTGGGACTCGATCCCGGGTCTCTGGGATCATGACCTGAGCCGAAGGCAGTTGCTTAACCAACTGAGCCACCCAGGCGTCCCCTTTTATCCTGTCCAGAATGCCCACTGCCTGTTTTCAGCACCTGCTTCATCCACACAGCATAACCCATGCAGTGCCCAAGACCAAAGTGTGAAACCACACTCTAATAATCTAACAAATCGAGACAGTAGGACACTGTACAAGAGTTTATTGGCTCGGATTCTTCCAAGATGTCAATGGCAGGACAGACAAGAAAGAAAAAGGTGGGGAAGATGGTTCTAGATGTGTGGAGACCCTCTAGGCTGTGCTAGACTAGATTGACCACAAAATGCAACATGTGTGTCCTTGAGTGGTTCCTAGATTTAAAAAAAATAGATATAAAGATTATTATGGGGACAATTAGAAAAATTTGATTACAGTCTGTGTAGTAGTCTGCCAGGGCTGCTGTGATGAAATACCGTGCCCTGGGTGGCTTAACAGCCAGCATGTATTTTCCACAGTTCTTGAAGCTGGAAGTTGAGGATCAAAGGGTCTGCAGATTTTTTTTTTTTTCTTCTCCTTGGCTTGCAGATGGCTTCCTTTTCACTGTGTACTCACATGGCCTTTCCTGTATATGCACACACCTATGTCCTAATAGCTTCTTATAAGAACATGGTTATATTGGACCAGGTTCATGCATGTGACTTCATTTTACCTTAAGTCCCACTCTTGAAGTTTGAGTTTGTCTCTAGACACCTGGGTGGCTCAGTCAGTTGGGCATCTGCCTTTGGCTCAGATCATGGTCCCAGGGTTCTGGGATCGAGTTCCACATTGGGCTCCCTGATGGGCAGGGAGTCTCCTTCTCCCTCTACCCCTCCCCCTGCTTGTGATCTCTCTTTCTCTCATGCTCTCTTTCTCTCTCTCAAATAAACAAAATCTTAAATTTTTTTTGGCCCTGTCTCCACATAATAATCACATTTGAGGTCCTGGGGGGTTAGGACTTCAAATGTGAATTTTAGGGAGATACAGTTCAGCTCATAACAGCCTGAATATTCATGCTACTAATCTTAAAATTAGTGGGTGGAACAAGACACTATGGTTATTTAGAGTATCTTTGTTCTTAGAATATATATGTGGAAATGTTTAGGGGTTAGGAGTCATATCTACAACATTCTCTCAAATGATGCAGGAAAAAAAAGCATATGTAGAGAGAGCAAATGTTTGAACAAGATGTTAATAATTGCTGAATCTAGATAGAGGGGATAAGGTATTCTTTGCAATTTTTTTTTTAAGTCTTCTATAGGTTTGAATTTTTCAAAACCAAAACTTAGGAGGAAGGAAACTTTTCTGATCCTTAGGGCCCTGGAACTCCAAAATACGATGTTTGTTTCCCCTATTATGTATTCAGAGAATGGCTATTCTTTTCCCTTTTAGGAATAAATCTCAGGATTTATTAGGACTTTTTATTTTGTATTTGTATTTCATTTATTTATCTGACTCTTGTCTGTCTGGGCTCCACAAAGGCAGGCATTGGCCTGCTTGGCTCATGTCTGAACCCCAACACTCCACACAAATCTGGCACTCAGTAATATTGATGAATGAATGAATAAATGGACGAATATAGATGGGGCTGAACAGACATAAGACCAGAAATGTGGATGTGGATGTGAGGAGCAGTCTGGATCCCAAACAGTATCTTTTTTTTTTTTTTTTAAAGATTTTATTTTATTTATTTGACAGAGAGAAACACAGCCAGAGAGGGAACACAAGCGAGGGGAGTGACAGAGGGAGAAGCAGGCTTCCCGCCGAGCAGAGAGCCCGATGCGGGGCTCAATTCCGGGTCTCTGGGATCATGACCTGAGCCGACAGCATGACAGTCGCTTAACCAGCTGAGCTACCCAGGCGCCCCCAGACAGTATCTTAAGGTTAATGAGTCTGAGGCCATCCTTGCGCTCCTGTCCTTTCCCTCTTTTTTCCCTTTATGTCTCCTCTGATTCTTCCCTCCTTCTCTCTCTCCCTTCCCTCCCCTTCTTGCATTCTTTCCCTTTAATTTGTTGCTGTGGACTCCTGGGTGCCTGCCTGGGATGTCACTGTGTGGCAGGCTCCCTGGGAATTGCAGGATCCCGGGGGTGGGGCAGGCAGCTGGGCCGGGAGATGCAGGGCAGGTGTGCAGCCACAGGACATCTCACAGCCAGTCCTAACCTTTCATTTTCTGTGAAGGAAATCTCCTCTTCAAACGGCTCCTAATTCTTCTCCTGCAAAAGCCAGAAATTCTCCTCCCTGAGGGACTTGAGTATTCCCTCCAAACACAGACCAAAATCCTCTGTCCTGTGATACTTCTGACCAAGTGGTGGCTCAAGGACACCCAGATGGGCTGGAAGGCTCTCTGTCCCTGGAAGCCTAGGATTGCAGTAGGCTGAGGCTGAGCAGGTGCCCTTGGGTCCCTGGAGCCTGGGGAGGCAAAGCAGCCTAGGTTTTGGCATTGTCTCTTCATTTCACAGCTGTGGCCTTGGGCCAGCAGTAGACCCCCATCTAGGACTCAGTTTCCCCATTCCTGAAATGAAGCAAGGGACTGAAGCTGGCAGTGCTTCTGATGAGAGGGGTTGTCGCCCTTTGACAGAGGGGTAAATGCTGTGTGTGTGTGTGTTGTACGTAGGATCCCTTTCTGATTCCAGAGCATCTGTAGGATTTTCAGAGAGGTCTCTGACCCACCCCTCCCCTTTCCTTTTTCCTAGCAATGTCACCCTCTCAGTCTGAAAAGCCTGTTCCTGCTTTTAACATCTGATCTTTCCTACCCGGAGGACTGAGCTGCCATAGACCATCGGGCAGCCAGTGCACTGTCTGCTCAAATTCACATCATCCCCATGGACCAGACTGCCAGCCCAGAGCCGCTCTGCATTTGCCTGGTGAACAGGGTGCCTTTTTAAAAAATGAACAAAGGCTCTGTCTGGGTCTGCGGTTTCCTTGGGAGTTGCTGCTTATAACTTGATGGCCCCAATCCTTCCAAGGCAAGATGAGGAAACTCTTCTTGAGCCCAGTTGAAGTTGGTGATAGACTCACTCCTGCTGGAAGGAAGGGCAGAAATGCTTCAGGCCCCTGAATTCCATGGCAAATCTGTCCTCTCCTCTCCAGCCACCCTCATACTTGCCTGGATGGCAGTACCGGCCTTCATAGGGTCTCCTCATTTCACCCCTGTTCTCTGCCCACAGTAGCAACAAATGCTTTTAAATCCACAAATTATGGGGCGCCTGGGTGGCTCAGTTGGTTAAGCGACTGCCTTTGGCTCAGGTCATGATCCTGGAGACCTGGAATCGAGTCCCACGTCGGGCTCCCTGCTAGGCGGGAAGCCTGCTTCTCCCTCTCTCACTCCCCCTGCTTGTGTTCCCTCTCTGGCTGTGTTTCTCTCTGTCAAATAAATAAAATCTTTTTTAAAAAAATCCACAAATTAGCCCAGATTACACTGCTCTCTCTCAAAACCCTCTCATGGTCCTTTACATGGTCCTTTTCTAGCACCCCTCATGGCATTTTGGATAAAACCTAAATTGTTTTTTCACACCACTCAAACCTCAGCTCAGAAATCACCTCCTCAAGGAGGCCTTCCCTGGCCATCCCATCTAATAAGTACCCCACTCCCTGCACACCATCATTTTTTATCCCAACAATTTGAATTATGTATTTGCCCACTCTCTGGTTTCTTGTGTCCACCACTGGTCTGAACCACATAAGGGCAGAACCTTTGTGAGTCTGGTTCACAGCTTAACTCCTGTGACCAGCAGGAATGTGGGAGGTGATCGATAAACTTCCATGATTGAGTGGCATGGTAATTAATTGTCTTGTGCCTTTCCCTGTCTTAGGATTTTAGCATTGAGCAAACTGGAGCCCAGGGTGAAGGGTGGGGAGTGGAATGAGCTGTTTGAGTTCACCTGACACTGTCAAGCTAGACTAGCACCCCTCTACTGTCTCTCAGCCCCTGGGCTGTCCTGTGAGGGAGAGTTCAGGCTCACAAGGATGCTTAATGCTCTCAGGGTGCCTTGAGCGGTGGGTGATGTTTGCATGTTCCCACCACCTCAAGGAGGTATGATCTGATGTCACATTCCAAGGCCTTGACTTCCCTCTGAACTTGAACCTTTTAGAAAAAAAAGGTAAGAGAACAAAATCACTGGATGTCAACATCTAACTTCCTGCCAAATGCCACACGGAATTCAGGTCCGATCTACTTACTCTAACAAATTTAAGATGATTTCAAAGTCACTAAAAGCTTTCCAGATTAGCTTTTGTCAAAATAATACTTGAACACAGTTTAAAAAGTCAAATAATGCTAACAAGCTTATAACTTAAAACAAAACAAAACAAAAACGTTAGTCTTGTTTAATGCTAAGCCAAGTGGTGTACTATTATGACATTTTTTTTCTTGTATAAATTTTTAGTTTTCTGGGGCTAATTACTGCTCATTTCTTTTCATTGTTTAGATTTCTTTGAACCTTTGGCTCAGTCTCCCATAACCTCCAATGACCAACAGTGTTTCTCAGAACAGTTTTTCCCATTAGTAGACTTGTAAGCTCATCTCCCCATTTCATATTCTTGCAGAGATGGTGCTTCTGGAGGCTTCCTTCCTCTCATTCTTCTCTAGGACCTGTGGCTCTCGATCTCTTGGCCAGGGTTAAGGAAACCAGGAAAGCTCAGAGGATAGTGACAGCTGTATCTCCCCTCCACCTTGGGTCTTGGTCCATACCATGTCTGGTCATCTCTTATCTCCATAAAAGAACAGCGTCAACATTTCACTCTGTATCAGAGATCAAACATAAGTTGGATGGAGGGGGTGTAACACTCGACTTCGGTCCTACCAGTGCTATGATTTCATGCTGTAATTGGATGGAATATCTTAGGCAGAATTGCGTGAGATTTTGGTTGGTTGTTGCCGAAGTAAATTTTGTGGGGCCACTTAAATTTACCCAGGCCCTCAAACTTTATGGTAACGCAAAAGATTAATTAGGAAGAAACAGAATTTTCCAAGTCCCTCCCAAATCTTGTTGCTCCATTCAGAGCAAGCTTTGTTAAGTGGTCAGTGTCATGATGAAGGGAAACTGAGAAGCTCTCCATAGAACTGCATACCCACAGGAATATTCCAGAATTCTAAGCTGAGATCCGTGGCATCGTGTCCTTAACTCAGCTGCTCCTCATCATCACCTGAGGGCTGGTTAAGCCACCAATTTCTGCGCTCTACCTCCCATGATCCTGACTCCGTCAATCTGAAGGGTGCCCTAGAATCTGTAGTTTAAAGAAAATGCCCAGGTACCTCAAATCTGGAAATGGGGGCTGAAATCTCAAGGCAGGTGACCTCTGAGGAGCTTTCTGACTTTAGGTGTATCTCTACCTAAAAATGGAGACTAAAAGTGAAGACACACTTAAAAAACTTTTCCTTGATCGATCTTGTCATCTAATGGTAAAAATCTCTTGTCTGATTAAAAAACCTGCAATGTAAGTAATACTCTTTGCACTGGAGTGAATTGAATAGTTGACCCACAGCATGGTTTCGAAGTTGGAAAGGTACGTTCACATGTCGCAGACGCCAAATGTTTGGATCTGGAATCGGTCTTGGTGACTTCCAGGGGGAGCCCGCCTCAGCCAGGCTGGCAGGTTCTCAGCAGGGCCCAGCCCCTGTCGCCCTGGGCTTCTGAGAGCAGTTTGTCTCTGCCATGTGGGACAGAAACTCTCTCCGTCTAGAAATACAGCAAAGTACTGAATATATCTATGAAAGCGAGCAGCCTGGAATCAGGGACGATTAACACGCAAAAACATGAGAGACTTCCCTGTTCTTTTTTCTGGACACTTCAGAGGTGGGAGAGCTGAGGTCCAAGCTCTGTCAGATGGCTGGGTCAGAGATGGGTCTCTAACCGTGACTCAGAGTTCAGGGCACTGCAGCGCACCCCACAGTCTTTCCAGCTTCTCTCAGTTTGGTCCAAACAATCCCCATTTTTAGGGCTATATGAAGATCATAAAAGTCAAGCATTGGGTGAAGTGGAAAATACTGAGAAGGCCAATTTGACCAATTTCTCTATGGGAAAAATGGGCCTAATAAGTTGTGGGATTTTCTCCTCTTTATTTTTTTCCTTAGAGCTTTCCCCACAAATTAGTGCTTTTAGTGTCTGCTTTTCCGTAAAAGAAAACAATGTTTAGGACCTTGTGATAACGGAGATGATTTCTTCTACTATCAGGTTTTGCCGGATTTGAGCACACTAAAAATTAAAAAAAAAAAAAAGAAAGAGAACTCATCTGGAAAATCCTTTAAAATTATTACTTTGTAACTCAGTTTAAAAATGAATATTTAGAGACATCTGAGTGGCTCAGTCAGTTAAGCAGCTGCCTTGAGCTCAGGTCATGATCCCAGGGTCTTGGGATCAAGTCCAGTGTCCCGCTCCCTCCTCAGTGGGGAGCCTGCCTCTCCCTTTGCCTGCCACTCCCTCTGCTTGTGCACCCTCTCTCTCTCCCTCCCGCCCTCTTTCTCTGCCTCCCTCCCTCTTTCTCTTCCTCTCTCTCTCTCTCTCTCTCTCTGACAAATAAAGAAATAAAATCTTAAAAACTGGATATTTAAAATTCATTCATCAATTACTTATGTGCTAGCTACTGGAAGAGGGATAAAGCAGTGAACAAACACACTAAAAATCTAAAACCCCTTCCCTCTTGGAAATTTTAATTTGGTGGATAAAATATTAAAGGTGAATCCAATAGGCAATTTGTAGTTATTGTCTAAATAAATATAACTTTTTTTAAAAAAGATTTTATTTATTTATTTGACAGAGAGAAACACAGCGAGAGAGGGAACACAAGCAGAGGGACTGAGAGAGGGAGAAGCAGGCTTCCCGCAAGGCAGGAAGCCCGATGTGGGGCTCGATCCTGGGTCTTCAGGATCATGACCTGAGCCGAAAGCAGTCGCTTAACCAACTGAGCCACCCAGGTGCCCCATAAATAAATATAACTTTAAATGTTAACCATCAAGCACAATCATGTTATGTGAAGACAGTGTTACATTTAATATATTTTCTTGTTCTTAAACAAGACTGTGGAATTATAAGATACCAGATAAAATTATTGTGTATATCTGCATGTCTGTGTTGCTTTTTAAAAGCTAAAAACAGGAAAAAATGAACCTGTTTAAGTCTTAAGTATCCTATCAATTTCATTTCTCTTCAGTGGGGTTTCCAGGATTTAAATGGATTAAGTGTTTTCTTGGTAGGGCAGTAGACACTTGTCCTTAGAGTTTGGGGGATTCTACTCAATTCTTTTGGTTTCCAAGAACATAGACCCACTTGAATATGTTCCAGAAAATGGGGCTTCGTTATGAGAACCCAAAAGGAAAACACAATAAAATCTGTGGTAAAGAGCCCAACACAGCCACATTTCCATAGGACTAGGATGGGAAACCCTAGCTAGAGCCGATGGGAAGAGGGTCTGTCTCTGCCAGGGTGGGTCTGTTTGTCTTGCTTCTTCCTCTCTAATGTGTTCTTGGCTTTTCTCCGCCCATCTCCTCTCCCTTTCTTCTCTTCTTGTCTTTCCTGTGTGGTTTCAGTTTGTCCTTTTCCCCAAATCTCACCTTACACATCACCATAATGGTTAGCCCTGTGTCCATTCTCCTGGCTTTTCAGTGATAGTGCCTCCACTGCAGACACCTGACCATTTCCCTTGGAGGCTCTTCATTTAAATTCTCAAGAGAGGAACCTCATTCTCTTGAGCTAGGCCCTACAAGGTGTAGCTGGTTTATGATGGTTGCTGACTCGTTTCCGGATGGTGCCCTCATTGGGTCAGTTGTCATTGCTGGTCCTGTTAGTCATGGCTAAGATCAGATGGCATAAGAGTGATTGTTGAGGGCCATCTTAGAACCTGTGGAGGCCTGCTGGGAACAGGACTCCCAAAATGACAAATATGTTTGGAAGGCTGTTGTCCAAGGCCATTTTTGCTATCTGTAATGGGGGAGGAGCTCTCTGGAACCAGAGGGAGCACACAGCTTTTCTTAAAGATGGAGGTGTTTATGCTTAAGATGAAACTGAATTCTGTCTAGGCAAAAGTTGGGCTTACCTGTTTAAAGCAAAGAACAACACAGTGACTCCTGGTGGCAAACTGAATAAAACCAGAGCAATCCAGGGAAAAGTAACTCGTGCTCAAGGAAACAGTGGCATTGTTTGTGCCAAATTCCAAAGCAGCCTTCCTCCTAAAGCTACTGGCTGCAGGATCCATGTAATGCTGTACCCTTCAAGGACTTAAATTTAGTGAAAGTAAATGAAGGTGTAGATTTGTTCTCTTGTTTTTTGTGTGTTTTTTTGTTTTTGTTTTTGTTTTTTAAGATTTTATTTATTTATTTGACAGAGAGAAACACAGCCAGAGAGAGAACTCAAGCAGAGGGATTGAAAGAGGGAGAAGCAGGCTTCCCGCCGAGCAGGGAGCCCGATGTGGGGCTTGATCCCGGGTCTCCAGGATCATGAGCTGAGCCAAAAGCAGTCGCCCAACCAACTGAGCCACCCAGGCGCCCCTCTTGTATTTTTGTTTTTAAAAAGAAAGAGAAATGACCATTGAGGACAGTGGCAATTGTAAATGAGGCAGATTCATCCAGAAGACACTCTTTGTGAACAGGTACTCTGAAACCGTTTCAGTATTGTGGTAGTGTTTCTTGTCACATCAGAATTTTGGGGACACCCATGGTTGTTCCTGAACCCCACGGGTTTTGTGACCTGGGCAAAGTCAGGGATAAAGGTTTGAGAAGCCAGAACTAGATCCAGGAACCCAGTCCTTTTTTGTTTGTTTTTAAATCCTTTTGTCTGTGAATAGAAATGAAAGCAAAACCAGGAGGGGAGAGCTCCTTCCTTTGGATTCCCTGGCATCCCTGCTCTGGAATCCGTGTCTAACCCCAGATATCTGGGCTCAGGGTAAGCTTGGGCCAGAGTGAACCCTTGGTGGTGATTAAAAGGAAAAGTGCTCTATATGGGTAATTTTCAGGCTGAACGTCATGGTGGAACATCAGTCTGGGAAGACTTATTGGCAGAATTCTGTTTAGAATGGGATTGTGATCTGGATCCAAGAGCAGAGAGATTTGGTTTAATCCTTCTAAGGCAGAGGGCTGGGGCTGTAGAAAAATTGAAGAGGCCCGAAATTAAGCCCAGAGTGTACTTGTCGAAGAGAAGTTAGCTGAGAATTACGTCACAGAAGCCCGAGTGGGTTTATGAGGAGGTAAAACATTGAGTATTCCAGGATAACTTGGAAAAGCACTGAAAGGCTGCTGTGTTTTGATCAGGCGGAGTAACAGATGGTGGGTTTCATGAGGCCCGTAACTGACAAGGCCGGTGCTGGCTGTGAAGGTGGGTGAACAAGATGTTGAGTGTGCAGACTTTGGGGTCACAGAAACTTCTGGAGCAGACATTTAGTTTCTTCATCTGTAAAATGCAGATAATATCTAGTTCTCAGGCTTGTTGGGGCTAATATGTTATCTGTAAAGTAGAAATGTTCACTATTATTATATAGTCCTTATCATCAGAATATTCATCCATGACTATTGATAAAACACATTACCATGCAGTATTTCACTTGACTTCGCCATTTGGAACTGGATTTTCTGACCACAGCGATGAGCAGAAGTTAGAACAGAGGGAAAACGCTTTCATTACTTCCTCTGAAGTTAATTCTTTTTTTGGAATTCACTTTAATCCAAGCTCAGAGCTTTTGTGCTGGAGTTAGGGCTGAAACTCCTGGGAAAGACAAGATTTGAATAAAAGTTCACAGCTCACACTAGAGTTCTGAATCTCTGATATAAAATTTTTTTGTATGAGAAATGTTTTTGTGGGGATGGGAGGGGGGAGGAAGTGAATAAGTGAATAAAAAGTGAATAAAGTTTACAAAGTGAATAAAAGAAGTCAGGGGAGCCACAGACCAAGTCCCCACTTTGGCTTAAGATCAGCTTGGCCTAAGAGTTTCTCAGAAGGTGCTCCGTTAGATTCTAGGACCTCAGAAGTTTATAATGTGAACTTGTTCTGAGAAGTCCTGTAGCCAAGAAAATGCCCTCACTGCTATTAGCCCAGCATTCCTGAGTTCATTGCCCATGGAGCTCCTTTTTATTTTTCTCAAGATTTTATTTATTTATTTGAGAGAGGGAGATTATAAGTGAGGGGCAGAGGGAGAGGGAGAAACAGACTCCCAGCAGGGAGCCCAATGCGGAACTCAATCCCAGGATCTAGGGATCATGACCTGAGCTGAAGGCAGATGCTTAACCGACTTAGCCATGTGCCTCTCACAGAGCTCCTTTTTAGACAAAGATCCCATCAGCCTTATAAGAAACTAGGAAATTCTGCTCCACATTAGTCAAGAAAGGGTACATCCAATCCTAACTTCTGTTTTCTCCCCTTGACTTATCTGGTTACCTTAGAGAAGATTGGATTACACAAATAAGGTAATTATCTTTAAATGTGTGGAAGGCTTGCACTTCAGACAATGGGATTTAGATTTGCTCTGTATAGCTCCTAAGAACAGCGCAGGGGTCAATGACTGGATTCTAGGACAGCAGGCTTGACTTCTAAATGAGAGGGAATTTTTTTTTAATTGCCTATTTTTTAAAAAAAGAGAATTTATTTTTAAGTAATTTCCACATGAAATTATTGTGGGACCAAACTTACAACCCCAAGATCAAGAGTCTCATATTGACCAAGCGAGCCAGGTGCCCCCCAAAAATTGCCTTATTTTTTGAAAAGGCATTATAAGCACATTGTACAAAGTTTAAAAGTGTTAATGCCAAGTAAGGATGTGGTTCAGTAGAAATGGTTACACATTGCTCGTGCTATAACCATTTGGGGAAAGTGACCATTTCTATATTTCTTGACATAGCCCTCTACCTTTTAGGATTTACCCCAGAGAAATTCTTGCACACATGCACCAGGGGCTGCACACAAGAATGTTCTGGGGAAAAAAACATTGTGACAGCATCAAAGTGGAAATGGCCCAGTGTCCACTAAAAGGAGAATGGATAAATATAGTAATTTTCATAAAATGGAATAGTATATAGTGATGGAAGTGAAAAACCTTCAGATACATGCAACAATATGGAAAATCTTAGAGACTTAATGTTGACATGAAAAGAGTAAGTTATAGAAGACTACACAGAGCATGAAGAAATTTTTATAAACCCAAAGTCAAGCGAAATGAAACAGTATATTGCTTAAAGCTATATCTGTATAATTATTTTTTTATTTTTTTTTAAGGATTTTATCTATTTGATAGAGAGAAACACAGCTAGAGAGGGAACACAAGAAGGGGAGTGAGAGAGGGAGAAGCAGGCTTCCTGCCGAGCAGGGAGCCCGATGCAGGGCTCGATCCGGGAACTCTGGGATCATGACCTGAGCCAAAGGCAGACGCTTAACAACTGAGCCACTCAGGCACCCCCTGTATAATTATTTTTAAAAGATAGTAAGAGATAGCATTATTCATAATGGCCAAAAGATAGAAGCGACTCAACTGTCTTTCCTCTGATAAGTGATAAATATGGTATAGCCATACAATGGAATATTATTTGGTAATAAAAGGAAACAAAGTACTGATGCATGCAGCAACATGGATACATTTTGAAAAACATTATGCTAAGGAAAGGAAGCCAGTCACAGTGATGCCATTTGTTCGAAACTAATAAATAAATCCAGAGAGAAAGGAAGTAGATTGCTGGTGGCCTAAGGGCTGGGGTGAGGGATTCCTGGAGGGAATGGGGAGGGACTGTTAATGGGTGTAGAGCTTTTTTGGGGAGTGATGAAAATGTTTTAAAATTGTGGTGATGGTTGAACAAGTGTAGAAATATAACAAAACCCATCAAATTATATATTTTAAATGAGTGAATCATATGGTATGTGAATTAAATCTCAGTAAAGTTATAAAAAGTAGCCAGAGAATAATAGACATGAAATTCAGGAAGGTGTTACTTGTGAGGGAAGAGGAGGGGTCCACAGGAAGCCTTATGGTGCTAAAGATGTTCTAGTGGCAAGGTACATTCTCTGGCAGGATTTGTCTGCATTTTTTATTTTAAAAAAACTGTACTTCACTATCTGCATATACGTTGCACATGTTATTTTGTAGATGTCAATCCGTGATAAAATTTTAATCTAAGATGTACAAAAAGGCATCTAGTAAAAGTAGGTCTTACTTCTCTTGCTAGTTTGGAGGCGACCACTGTTGTGTTTCTTCTGTGTCCTTCCACAAAGTAGATGTGTTTATAGACGTGACACGTGTACGTCTCCAGAAGGGACCACATGCTCTTCACACTGCTCATACATAGTTTTAGAGAAAAATTTGCAGAACTTTCGAAACCTGCATACAGAGTGGTCTTTGTTGTGTGATTGGCTGGGAGGTGTTCAGTCCTCCTGGGGAAACACTCATGTTCTGATGTCATACTGGCCCCAGTTAGACTTGCAGCTGGCTTCTTTGTTGTGTTCAGGCCTGTGAAACAGAAAGATCACCTCATCTCGAGTGGCACCCCTCCATCATCCTGTATCTCCTACCCTCCGGTACTTGCTTCCTAGCACAACCTGGCACAATATGTGTGCATTTGCTTTGTCATTTGTTGTTCATCCCCTCCCCCCACCTCATTAGAAACCAAGCTCTGTGACAGCAGGGACTTGGTTCCAGGAGAGCTGCATTGCAGAACTTCGTATATAACGATGTTCTACATCTGGGCAAGTCTAGTTGTTGGGTGAATTTCTACAAGTGGCATTTCCAACTCCAAGGGCCCATACATTTTTGATTTGGAGAGAGAGTGCCAACTTGAAGGGCTCAGTAATGATGAGCAGAACCAAGCACAGGGGAAGAGGCTGTTCCCTGACACTAGTCATGTCTGTTCAGTCCCTAGGCTTATGTCTGGCTGTCAGGGTCATGGTCGCTGTTCCTTCTGCAGTGGCAGACTGGGCTGTGAGACCTGCCAGATCCTCACAGATTCAGAATGTAATGGTAGATGCCAGACTGTTCTTGGCTAAATGCCAGACATGTTTGCAACATGAAAATGTAAACCTTAAAATGTGTCATCTTAGGTCTTATTTTTAAACAAAGAGCCATTTTTTAAATTCCCATTATAGTGTTTTGGGGAGACGGGAAGAAGGGTTTGCTTTATATTTTTGGAACTTTTTGAAGGTATGTGGTGTAAAAATTTTTTCAAATGTCACAGTTGTACCTTTATAAAAAATGTGTGGTCAATTATTTGAACTTAAATTACACAAATTAATTTTTATATAATGATTAGGGTGTGGGGGTGGGAGAAGAAATATTGTATGACTTATTTTTTTAAACTTTATTGGCTTCTTTTTCCCCCTTGTTGAGTCTAGTCAATAATCCACATTCTACAGCCACTCAAATGTCAGAATGTCTCAAAAACATTAAAAAAAAAAATCAAGAAATGAATAGAAGCGTCCTTGTTCTTTAAATTATTTCTGTGTTACCCTGAACTGTAAGTGAACCCTCCTTGCTTATAAAAGAAGCAGCTGTTCATGCAATTGAAACCATGGTTCATTACCAGCTGACCTCGGATTCAGGAGTAAAACTTCCTCTATTTTACTACGACTATTCAGACAGGGACTGGAGATAAACAATAATCAAAATCAGGATGGAACTTGACTGGGAAACCCTCTATGTTCTTTGGCAGAATTATAGCAGCTGTTGGATTGCCAGGAGTGAGGCAATGTGAAATGACCCTCAAGCATTCCCTTCTGAAATGCAGTGGGCCCAGGCTGCCAGCTCCAAGCCGACAAAGGCTGATTGTAACGACTTCTTAAGCATATACTTATAGAAACATTAATTATCACCAAGCCTATTTTAAACATTTATAGAAAGCCAAGATGAAAGGGCCTTTTTATATCCATTTTTATATCTCCCCTGCGAGAAAGTATGATTACAGAGTGTTGGGTTGTTTTTTTTTTTTCTCTCTCTCTCTCCTTGGAATTCTTATTTCTAGGTCTTATTCTTAAAATACTAAGTTTGGTTTGAGGTTTATGTGCTCACCATAGGCGACATGAGGAGATAGGAGGGAAGAACAGTGGGCAAGTGGGTGTGATCATGGAGGAGACACACTATGGGGTGGAAGGGGTGGGTACCTGATGCGTGGAAATGGCCCATTTCTGAAAAGTGGAATGCCAGTTCTAGGCTGAAGTGGCTAAGGTCTAAAGCAGTGGTTCTCAAACGTTAGAGCTCATCAGAGCTGGAGTAGGGCTGCTTTGACAATGAACCTTAAGCCCCCCCCCCCCCAGGGAGTTTGATTCAGTATATCTAAGTAGAGTGCTAACCAACACTCCTGCTGATTTGGGTGCAAGTGGCTAGTGACCACACTTGGAGAGGAAACTGGCTTGAAGGTTAATTGTTCCCAGCATGTCCCTCAGAAGGCCTTCAATCATGGGTCTACTCAGTCTACATTTATATACTCTCTTTCTGGAATCCAGCCCTATTGTTTTCCTCCCCCATCTCCCTCATGGCATACTGCATCATATCCTAACATGTTGGCTCAAGAAAATAGTCTGTGGCAGGCTGTGAGCAAGGGGGTTCTTAGCTGAGGCCATCCACGAAGAATGCTTTGACCTCTTGAAGTCAGTCCTAGTTCTTTATCACCATTTTAAAAAAGAAAGAAAGAGAAAAGGAGATTTCAGGCTGAACTATTCACTGACAGGGAGTAGATGTCCTTGGCCGTGGAAGGCTGAAGTGAACATGAGAGGGTAACGGGAGGACTGGACTTGCCCAGCTGGGCTGGCAGTTCAGTGGGCACGGCACACAGAGGGGAGCCTGTATAAAGAACCAGGCTGTTTGTCTGAAGAAGTCAGGAGGCTGCCCAAATGTCACTGAGCCTGCAGAAGGGGACTGGACTCTGCTCTGGTTTCCCAGCACCTGCTTTCTCTCCTCCTCTACGCCCATCACCAGGCCAGGAGAACACATGGCTGTCGCTACTTCACCTTCTCATCCTCTGCTCTGTGCACATGAACAACAGATGACTGGAAATCCCCAGCAGGGTGTCAAGGGCCCAGGAATTAGTCATCCACTGGGCCCAGTCTCTCTTCTGTTCAGTTCCATAGTGTCCCAAAGAGCCACTGGGCCAAGGCCAGGAGAGACTTGCTCTTCTCCCTCTTTCTGCGTCAACCTTCCTGCTGCTGATGGGGCTGTTCCATCAGATAGAAACCTGTGATATTTACTGTGAAACAGAGTTCTTTCCTGGAATTGCCAAAGCCGGGGTACTCTAATTGAGGACTGAGAGAGGGGACTCTTATTTATTAGGTACCTACTGCGCACCAGGTGTTTTGTATCTGTACCACATTGGCCCCTAACAGTAACACTGAAGGGTAAGCAGCATTGTCTCTAGTTACAACTGGGGACCCAGAGGCTGAGGATTCTATGGCTTGCCCAAGATTATACACATAGGGCCAGAATGTGTGAGGTAGAGAGAGGGCTTTATGCTTTCTGTTTCTTGTTGCTTTGATGACTCATCTAACTCTGAAGCATTTACTATGGCTGCATTTTATGCCCAGTTAGGAAGCAGTATAGTGTAGTTAGTGGCTAAGAGTTGAGCCCTGGAGGTTGGCTTCCTAGGGTTCTGCCACTCATTAGCTGTGTTCTGTTTCTCTGTGTTCTTGGGATAATGAGAATAATGATAATACACTACTTACCTCCTAGAATTTCTGACCTCCAAAAGGGGAATCCTAATACTATTTAGCTCACCTCATAGGGTGTGAAATCCAGGAGTGATCTCTTTAGACAAATAATTAGTAAATGCTGTTTCTCTGTCCTCATCTATATATTCAGTATTTATTATGAGCCTGTCAGGCTGATCAGTCATTATTACTATGTCTAAGGCTCTGTAGGGGTACACATTTTTTATCTATGCCCTGAAGGTATTTATTGTCCAAGAATAATAGTACTTAATATCTATTCTGTACCAGGCATTTTATGTTTATTATCTCACTGGATTGGTATAATAGTTCTAATGAAGTGACTTATCAGTCTATTTCATATTTCATGAACCTCCTCAGGGAGGCCAAGTAGCTTGTTCTCCATCTAGTACAGGCAGTTGTGGGTCAGGGCCAAAGCCAAGTCACACCCAGACTCTAACACCAAAGCCATTGCTCTTGATTGCTGGTCAAGGAGAGGAATATATTTATCTGTGAAATTTCATTCACTAATTGAAGGTAGATGTGAAGCCACTGCTTCAGCCAAAATGATCAAAGAGGAGTTTGTGGGGGCGCCTGGGTGGCTCAGTTGGTTAAGTATCTGCCTTCGGCTCAGGTCATGATCCCAGTGTCCTAGGATCAAGCCCTGAGTTGTAGGGCTTCCTGCTTCTCTCTTTCCCTCTGCCCCCACCCCCACCCCAGCTCATGCTCACTCACGTGTGCTCTCTCTCTCATATAAATAATCTTTTTTAAAAAAGATGACTTTGCGGAGCAGCAGGATGCAGGAAGTTTTTGCAGGCTGAGGGGAGAGGGAAGCAGTTTATGGTGGATGGGGTGATCAGTGAGGAAGGTGAAGGACAAGGTAGATGGTGAGGACAATCACAGATGCCACTGCCTCCCCTGATCTTCCCTACAGCTCCATGAAGGAGGAGAGACAGGGATGATCTTTTCCATTTTGAAAGAAAGGAAGCTGAGAGAGGTTATGTGACTTGCTCATAGTCACTCACTTATTAAGTGATAGAAATAGGTCCTCAGGCTCCTGGGCTCCTTCCATTTTACAAGCAGCAGAGGAGCACAGAAGTTTTATGGGTAGAGTATGGGAGACGGGGCACAGACCCTCTTGTATCAGAAAATGTGTCATTTTCATTATTTGTTTGACAGCAGCATTCTTAACCTCATGCACTACAGGCTCCTTTGGCAGTCTGGTAAAGTCTGTGGATTGCTTTGCTAACAATTTAAAAAAAATTTAATTATGGTAAATAGGCATGCAATAAAGTTTACCACCTTAACCATTTATAAGAGACAGTATAGGGCACCTGGGTGGCTCAGTTGGTTAAGCACTGCCTTTGGCTCAGGTCATGATCCCGGAGACCTGGGGTTGAAGTCCCACATCGGGCTCCCTGCTTGGCAGGAGGCCTGCTTCTCCCTCTTTCACTCCCCCTGCTTGTGTTCCCTCTCTGGCTATGTTTCTCTCTGTCAAATAAATAAAATCTTAAAAAAAAAAAAAAGTATAGTGATGTTATATGCTTTCACATTGTTGTGCAGCTATCCACAGAACTCTTTTTATCTTGCAAAACTGAAACTCTGTATCCATTAAACACAAACTCCCCATTCACTCCTTTCCCAGCCCCTGATAACCACCATTCTACTTTCTTTCTCTATGAATCTCTTCACTTTAACTACGTCATATAAGTGGAAACATACAGTATTTGTCCTTTTGTGATTTTTTTTTCACTTGGCATAATGTCCCCAGGGTTCATCTGTGATGGAGCATGTGTCAGACATTGCTTCTTTTCCAAGGTTGAATAATATTTTGTTGTATGTATATACCACATTGTGTTTATTCATCTGTCAGTGGACACTTAGGCTACCTTTGCCTTTTGACTATTGCAAATAATGTGCCAAGTAATGTTTTAAAATGCATGAAATTACGTGTGTGTGTATTAGATATGGTCACAAAGGAAACCAATTGTATCAATATAAAATTATCAATATCTTATAAAAACAAATTGTGACATAAAAATACATGAGCTCCTTTACTAATATAGTAAGTACGATCTAGGAGGAGGCCTGATAACTGCCTTAATTTTGAAATGGTTATGAATGTAAATAATACTTTGATACATGTACAGTAACTAGAATATGATATGACAGTATCTGTGATTTTAGTTACAGAGCCCCAGGCTCTGCCAACATTGACTATCAAAGGAAATGCTAACTTGCAGTTAGAGATTTGTGAAAAGGAAGAAGTGATTATTTCCCGTACAGGTCCGGGAGCCCTTGGAGTTCTTCTCACAAATCCTGGGAAGTGGCAGCAGCCTGTAGCTGAGAAGAGGTCACAGCTTTGGGGGTTGGAGGAAAAGTTCTTTTGCCATCCTGGCCTGAAGTGAGGTCTCCAACTTCTAACTCCTTGGTTTGGGACAGTCTTTTCCTGGCTTGGCTGAACTCTATGAACCTGGCAGGCTGTTTACCCTCTCTGAGCCTCAGTTTCCCCACTTGTGACTAGACACTAACATGCACCCCTCAGAAGTAGAGGCTTGTTATGAGTCCTGGGTCTCCTTTAAAAAGGTGGATAAAGGGGCGCCCGGGTGGCTCAGTTGGTTGAGCGACTGCCTTTAGCTCAGGTCATGATCCCGGAGACCCGGGATCGAGTCCCATACTGAGCTCCCTGCTCGGCCTGAAGCCTGCTTCTCCCTCTCTCACTCCCCCTTCTTGTGTTCCCTCTCTAGCTGTGTTTCTCTCTGTCAAATAAATAAAATCTTTAAAAAAAAAAAATGGATAAAGCCAGGCGAGCATCTTGGTCCAGGTTTATCTAAATCTCAAAATCCCCTCCTACATCCATAATGGATGGCAGGATGGCAGGCCCTTTACATCCATGTCTTCCAGAACCCCATTTTCTTCCTGCCGGCCAAGGTAAACAACACAACTAGGCCAGACCCTGACTTTTCCTACCAGCCTAGCCTTTAGGGAGCCAAGATGGGCATCTGTTTTCACAGACCCTAAGTTGTCTAAAACTTTTACATACCAAGGGGTGGTCTGGCATCCTATCAGGGGTCATAAAAGACCATAGCCAGCAAAGACAGGGGATCAGCAGGGTTATCCTTGAACAATTATCTAGAAAAAGGAAGCCACAAAGGGAAGTTTATATGTAGGTGTCCAGGCATTCCAACAATGTGCCTTAAGATAACCAAATCCCTGGCCAAGGATGATGGATGGGGATTCGCTAAATCTGTGGCTTGTTGCATTGGCTTGGCCTCTTTGATATAGAACATCTTACTATGATACTTTTCCACAGTCTATGAAATGAGATAAAGTTATTGAGTTCACAAGACCGCAGACTGTTGGTGAAAGCTGCTGTCCACGCTGAGCTGGAGCTGAGGTGTTCCTGGGAGGGGAGGGGCTGGCTCCGCACCCCAAGGCCTGCTTGCATGAGTTGATGTGCACAGCATCTGGTTCTTGGTTGAGGGAGGGGGAGTGCAGGGTTTCCTTGTCATTGTTATTTCTCTCAGGAGTGCCTGGGGAAGGAGGAAGAATGGAAGAAGTGGGCACTGTTTTTGTCTCTCTGTCATAGAGATGGCTCTCTGCCAGGGACACTTTTTGAGACTGTGCCCAAGTGCTGTTGGTTCAGAGCTCGAGGGACAAAATGTCACATTGAACAGGGAGAGGGCTAGTTGCTCGCACCCCCCTTCCATTTTGCCCAGACTGAAGGGCAGACCTGCAAGTCCAAGGGGCCCACCATAGAGTCCCTGCAGAGGGCAGTGGTGTAGTGGGGTGGGGAGAGGGCATGGTGCTTTGTGGACGCAGAAGACCATGAGCAGAGTCCCTTGGGAATTCTGGAAAACTAAGTGTTGGGGGAGAGGGGATCTAAGGCCTAATTTGATGAGCAGGTGGGGCTGGGACCTGGTAAGAGTCAACTATTAACTAACTCAACATTACCTTATTTGCACCACTTCTGCTTGGAGCCTGAGACATAATAATTAAAGCCTCAGCCTCATTAAAAAGAAAAAACCAAAAAACAGGGCGCCTGGGTGGCTTAGTTGGTTGGGTGACTGCTTTCGGCTCAGGTCACGATCCTGGAGACCCGGGATCGAGCCCCACATCGGGCTCCCTGCTCGGCGGGAAGCCTGTTTCTCCCGCTCTCAGTCCCTCTGCTTGTGTTCCCTCTCTAGCTGTGTTTCACTCTGTCAAATAAATAAATAAATAATCTTAAAAAAGAAAGGAAGGAAGGAAAGGAAGGAAAGAAAGGAAAGAAAGAAAGGAAAGAAAGAAAAACAAATGGGCGCCTGGGTGGCTCAGTGGGTTAAAGCCTCTGCCTTCGGCTCAGGCCATGATCTTAGGATCTTGGGATCAATGCCACATCAGGCTCTCTGCTCATCGGGGAGCCTGCTTTCTCCTCTCTGTCTGCCTGCCTCTCTGCCTACTTGTGATCTCTCTCTGCCAAGTGAATAAATAAAATCTTTAAAGAGAGAGAGAGAGAGAGAGAAATTCCTCTTTTTCTGAGTCCAGAACTTAATGAAGTATTACACACATAACTGCTTAATAGTAATGCTGTGATTGTTGAGGGATTGCTTTTCTGTCAGCTGTGTCAGAGAAAGGTTAACAGGGTCAACTGGCTGCCTGTCAAAGAGCTGAGATTCAGTCAGGTTTCTCTGGTCCCAAAGCTCATACTGCTTATTCTAAGATAGTTCTTCCCTAGATTTGTCTTTGAAAAGAAGAAAACATCTTTAATAAATTAAACAGAACTACCATATGCCCCAGAAATTCTACTTCTAGGTATATACCAAAAAGAATCAAAGACTGATGATCAAACAAAAATGTGTACACAAATGTTCATAAGCAGCAGTGTTCACAAAAGCCAGAATGTGGAAATAACCCACATATCCACAAACTGATGAACAGACTAGCAAAATGTGGTCTGTCCACGCAATGGAATATTATTCAGTCATTAAAAGGAAGGAGGGACTGATATGTGGTGGAATATGGATGAACTTAGAAAACATCATGCTCAATTAAAGAAGCCGGTCACAAAAGACCACACATTACAGGATTCCAAATATATGTTATGTCCAGAATAGGCAAATCCATGGAGACAAAAAGCAGGTTAGTGGCATAACACCCTCTAAGTCCATCCATATGATCACAAATGGCACAGTTCATTCTTATTTAAGGCTGTGTAAAATTCCATTGCACACATCTACCACATATTCCTTATGCATTTATCTACTTTGCCAGTTGTTTGAGAATGAAATGAAATGATAATATGTTTAAAGGTGCTAAGCATAGTTTCTCATATGTGATCAACTTTTTGTGCTAACTTTCACAGTTAATAATTTTATAAGATAAATACTATGACTGAAAATTTTTATTATTTCGTAAGTTTTGTCAATGAATTTAAACTAAAAAAAAAAAAAAAAAAACCAGTTCACCCATTTCTTCATGCCCCCTTCCATCCCCCAGGTCTGGCAATCACTAATCTGTTCTCTGTGAGCTTGGTTTTTTAAATTTTATTTTATTTTTTAGATTCCACATATAAGTGAGGTTATACGGTATTTGCCTTTCTCTATCTGACTTATTTCACTTAGCATGGTATCATATTCTCAAGATCATCCATGTTGCAAATGGCAAGATTTCACTCTTTTTTATGGCTGAGCAATATTTCAGTGTGTATGAGTGTATGTGTGTGTGTGTGTGCGCGTGTGTGTGTATAATTCCTATATATTTATAGGAATCCATTCACCCATCAGTGAGTACTTAGGTTGTTTCTGTACCTTGACTGTCGTAAATAATGCGGCAGTGAACATGGGGCTGCAGTTATCTTTCTGAAATATTCCCAGGACTAGGCTCTAAATACCAAGTGATATTTAACACTCTGGAACTAGATACTGTTAGCAAGCACAGAGAATTACAGAGACACTTGTTATTTCTAGGCTTTTTGATTATATTCATTCTAACAAGTGTAAGGTGATATCTCATTGTGGTTTTGATTTGCATTTCCCTGGTGATTAGAGTTGTGGAGCATCTTTTCTTGTACCTATTAGCCATCTGTATTTTTTCTTGGGGAAGATGTCTATTCAAACCTTCAGTCCATTTCTTAATGAGATTTTTTATATGTTCTTTATATATTTTGGATATTAGTCCTTTAAAAAACATACGATTTGCAAATATTTTCTCCATTCAGTAGGTTGCCTTTTCATGTTGTTGATGATTTCTTTTGCTGTGCAGAAGCTTTTTAGTTTGATATAGTCCCACTTATTTATTTTTGCTTGTGTTGCTTAGAAACTATGGTAAATGCCATTTCACAGATGTGGAAACTAAGGTTCAAGTCTCACAATTAACACTGAACACCTAGCCACACTGTCCTGGATGTATCAGAATGAGAAGCACAGAACCAGGTGGAGCAGGCTAGGTAACTCTTGCTGAGCTGGGAGAGAAAAGAGAGGAGGAGGAAGTCATAGAGAAGTCTTTTGCAGAACTATAGAACATAAGGTGAAGCAGTCTGGACACTGACTGCCAAGTACGAATGATCCCAGAAAAGCCAGGCCTGATCTCTAATTGACCTGAGCTCTGGGCCATCTCCCTTGGGAAACCTTTCTTCACTGCCCTCACTCTCCCCATCTCCACCTTCCATCCCCACTGTCCCCTGCCAGCCTAGATTATGTTGCCCCTCACCTCAGATCCCACATTCCCACAGCTTCATAAGGCTATCCCTTCTGTAGCAGACACACACACTGCACTATGATTATCTGTTTGGGTCTCTATGTGCCTTTGGAGGCCAGAAATCTGGTCATCTCTCTACTCCCAGCACCCAGAACTCCTGGTAAGGGCTCATTAGATGTCAATTAATCTGGACAGAAGATGCATTTACAATCGGGAGGAGAGTAAAAGTCTTATCTTTCACCTCTAGGAGAAGTTTATGGGCATACACACTAATTTACAAAAGGGAGTAGAGCATTGTGGCTTTTCCCTACTAATATATCTAAGCGATATTAGTAGGAAGCTCATGTTTCTGCACCATACAGAGAAAATTGTTGTAGAGCTTAGGTCCTTTAATGGGACCTTTATTTATTTATTTATTTGACAGACAGAAACACAGCTAGAGAGGGAACACAGGGGGAGGGAGAGAGGGAGAAGCAGGCCTCCCGCAGAGGAGGGAGCCTGATGCAGGCCACGATCCCGGGACTCCGGGATCATGACCTGAGCTGAAGGCAGTCGCTTAACCAACTGAGCCACCCAGGTGCCCCTAATAGGACCTTAAATAAGGTGTCCAAGTTGCTCAGTGTCCTGGAACCATCACAGAGCCCAAATGGCCTGCCTGTTGCCTGCATGTACCATGAGTTTTCCAACCTTCAAAGAGCACTTGGTTGTTTCCATTTTGACCCTTTCAAGCAGTGCCCCGAGGTCATTTCTGAACCTACAGCCTTGCACTCTGGTGAAGTGCATTCCTAGAGGGGAATGGTGGGGTCCGAAGCATTCTCATAAAGATTCTATTTTAAAAACTCAAATAGTAGAAAGTGCTTATGTGAAACCTTGGCTACTGACAGTTACCTCAGAGGCAAACACCTCCGGTGCCTTTTCCTCAGATGCGCTGCCTGTTCCGATTCCACATAGGGGTCCACGACTCCCCCCAGTTATCTCTGAGACTGGCCTTGCAGCAAGCAGCAGAAATGCCCAGGAGACTGTATCAAGAGGAAAGGAGGACAAAGTCAATAGCAACAGGAACAGTAACACTGAAGAAGCTGAAAGAGCAAAGGTGGCTTGGGGCTGAAAGGAATGGGTGGCCGAGCCAAAGGAAGAGGGAGAATTAAGCTAGTTTCTACCAGAAATGAAGATCTTATAAGGAGTTTTCCTCTGAAAAAGCCACAGTGCTAGTACAGAGCAAGATTCTAGTGGGAAAAGCAAGGGTCTGAAGTAGGGAGAGATCCTCAGGGTCCATCGCCTTCTGTTGGAGGTGAAGAGGCAAGGGCGGAGGAGTTCACTGCCCTGCTCGAGGCCACACGGCCCGCTGGCACCGTTGGGCGCCCTGGTGGCATTGTGAGCACTTGTTTGGCCGTCTGCATCGCAGCCTCTAGCCTTCCTTCCATTGCTCTCCACTTATCCCTTTATAATTACTCTACTTAGGCAATATGGATTATTCATTCAGAGCTGGAACTTCGTTTTCTCATTTCACTGAGTTTAAATAGAGATGACAGGGCCTATTCTTCATGTTTAACAATCAGAATCAATTATGACTCTTTCTTTCCCTCACGCAAAAAAACACACCGTCCTTTTGAGAATGTAGTGTTTTCATTCTATGGCATAAACAGGCCAGTGAGAACAATAATATGGCAATAAAACCTCCGGAGAAGACATACACTGAATGTAATCAAGTAAGCCCAGTTATTCAGGGTTGGAGATACAATGCTATGGATACAAAATAAAGAATAAAAATAGCTCAGAGGACACTGAACTTATGGGTATGAGTCAGGGCACACTCATGTGTTTTCAGCCCAGTGATCAGCTCCTGCAAGCTTAATATCTTTCTGTCTTTGGAGGTCCAGATAGCAAGTGCCTAAGCTACTTCCTTGGTATTGAACCCAAATTTACAAAACTGCCCAAATTATGCCTGGCCAGACCAGAAAGTCTTCCCACTTTCCCTCTGTAGCAGAGAAAACCTGAATCAAGGGTCAAGCAGTCGTCCAATTAATTACCCACCCATCCGTCCATCCATCTCTTGAGTTCCTACCACATAGGAGGTCAGTTGGTGAGTTTGAAAATAGCTTCTTAATTAGAAATAATGGCCAAGACATCTATCTTTACAATATCTCTGTGTATTTGTTCCTTGTTTATAGAGGAGAGCCAGTCCTCTGAGGTTTTTGTCCATCTGTGGAATTAAATAGATGTAGTTGCTCGAGAGGAATGGAGCAGAAAAAATAATTGAATATAGAAGGGAATCCCACTTTTCTACTGCATCTTTAGAAAGCCTTTTTTTTTTTTTTAAATCCAAAGAGGAGTATTTTCCTGTGAACCTTTCAGTGAAGCAGAAAGAATTCCAGTGGAGTGAACTGCCCAGGAAGATAGTCTTTACTTAGGAAAGAAGTACTCTTGGAGGTCCATTTCTCATGTACTGATGATCCTTAATTCAGTACTGGAGGCATTTGACAGCAGTGCCATTGGGAAACCATATCCTTAGGCATCTCAGGTGCTCTAGCCATGGACCTGCCCTTGAGGTTCCTTGACAAAATTGTCTGTGTTTCAGGTTTTAGAGACTAAGGAACCCAGAAAGTTAATCTGAGATCCTAGAATAAGTTTATAGCATGTCACTATCTGAAACTGAAAGAAAATGACACAAAGGGGTAAAATAAACAACTTCCTTGGCTGTATGGTCTGCAAGGACAGGGATTCTATTCATTGCTTTAGATCTAGTGACTACCAATATGAAGTTTAGTACTGAACACCTATTTGCTTAATTAGTAAATATCACTGTTGCAGTCTTCCCAGGAAATAACCCTAGCATCTAAACTGCTAAGCAGTGGCAAGCACATCGAACTCGGAGTAAGAAAGTCCAGGTCTGATTTCTGACATTTCTACTTAACAAGCTATGAGCATCAGTTTTCACATCTGAAAGATGTGAAAATCTAGCTCACAGAGGAAAGAGGAGGATTAAACCATGTAAGATATTCAAGAAGCCTGAGCACAATGCCTGGCAGAGTAATGTGTTGGTCTGTTAAATAAAATTAGAGGATGGGATAAAGCTCAGCAAGAGGCTACAGTGACTCTGAAAAGGAATCACCAATTTAAAATGTAACCAACGAGAGGGGCCTGGGTGCCTCAGTCGGTTAAGCTTCTGATTCTTTATTTCTGCTCAGCTCATAATCTCAGGATCAGCCCCTTCTCAGATTCCACGGTCAGCAGGGAGTCTGCTTGAGATTCTCTCCCTCTGCCCCTCCCCTTGCTCAAGCTCACAAATGCTCTCTCTAAAATAATAAACAAAACCTTTAAAAATGAAAAATGAAATAAAATAAAATGTGTCCAATGAAAGAGAAGCTTAAATCATGAAAATTCCAGCCTTTTCTCGGGAAGCATAATGGCAGACACATTTGGTAAGGATACAAAGAGTATTTTAACAAGAGAATCAGTGGATAAAATTTGCTAGTATTCATTTGTCAATTTTCAGTGCTTTTACCTTCCTCAGCTTTCCTGAGTTATCAAATGATGGCTCGCTAAGATTTTCTTTCAAAGTTCTTGTTAAGAGAAAGTTCTTGTTAAAGTTTTCCAAACTTAGAAATAAGGCAAAGAAATTACTGCATGCTCTTGTTTCAGAGTCAGAGAGAGAGAGAACTAACAAAATAACTTCACAACTCTCTGATGCTCTAAGGTATTGTTTAATTAGTAAATATCACAGTTGCAGTCTAAAGGTTTGTGTCTCCCCAAAATTCATATATTGAAGTCCTAACCCTTTTGTAGCTATCTGTTGATATGGGAGTCTCTAAGTAACTGCTTAAGGTTAATGAGAGTGAGGTCCTGATTCGACAGTATTAGTGTGCTTACAAGAAGAGAAACCAAACAGGTCTCTCTCCCCATCACCCCACATGCATGCATCAAAGAAGGTCATTTGAGGACATAGCAAGAAAATGGGCATCTACAAGCCAGAAAGAGAGCCCTCATCAGAAACTGAATTGGCCAGGGCCTCGATCTTGAACTTTAAGCCTCCAGACTTGTGTGAAATTAAATTTCTTTTGTTTAAGCCACCCAGTCTGTGATACTTTGTTATGGCAGCATGAGCTGACTGAGATAACTATTGCTTTAAGTCCCGCCTCTGTAACTTTGAATATTAACTTGTAGAAGACAGATAAGTTGTTTTTTTCAGTAGGGATGTAAATGATTTCTGTTTATAGAAAGGAGAGCCCCCAGAGTTCCAGTTTTATTGACTTGTAGGACATTAACCATTTTTTATGTAATGTTGTGATCTGAGCCTCAATTTTCCTGCTCTGTAAAATGCCACTAACAGCTTCTCTTTCATAGTGTTGTAGGATTAAATATAAGCACATTGTATTTGTAGGGCACTGCCTAACACACAGTAAACTCTCAGCTAAATCAGTTAAATTATTCTCACTGTGATTGTTTAGATCAGAGATCCAGTCATTTTATTGGGTTTGTACACTGTTTAAAAATATCAGTGGCAGGGGTGCCTGGGTGGTTCTGTCCTTTAAGCATCTGCCTCTTGGTTTTGACTCAGGTCATGATCTCAGGGTTGTGAGATCAAGCCCCACCTTGGGCTCTGTGCTCAGTAGGGAGTCTGCTTGAGATTCTCTCTCTGCCTCTCCCTCTGTCCCTCCCCTGTCCTCCCCCCCACCCAAATAAACAAATTAAAGCAAAATTATTGGTCACCAGGTAAAAGCCAGGATGTTTCACATATTTCAGATTTTGACTTGTTGTAAAGGTCAGGCAGCACAAGGCGTAAATACTCACATGGAAACCGATGGGTCTAAGTGGGTGGCATCTTCCCTTTGGGATGGGCAGGGATTACTCCACTTGCCATAGGCCACACCTGACTCTTTTGTTCCTTTACATTACCAGCCTGGCCCTTAAGGTTTCAGTCTCTGGGTTAGAGCATCATCCCCCTTATTCCCTAAATAAAATAACCTTCACAGTTTCCAGAGGATTCCATATCTTGGCTCCTATCCAGTAGAACTCTAATGGTGCTTTAAGGAAGCTCATAAGGGGCTCATGGTTCAGACTGATGGTATGGGAGGTTTTCATGGGGCATTACCCCTTTCTCATATCTTCCTCAGCCCTGCAGGAAGGGCATGCTATGCTTGGGCTGAGTGCTAGGATTGGATATCTTTCTGAGGGTCTCTGAGATTGTCATATCCTGCCTAGACATTCTCAATGACCTAACAGCTCGTAGCTCTGTGTTTGAGCACCAGACCAGCTGAAGAGAACAGTTAACTTTGAAATAGAGCTCCCACCCACACCAGCTACTTCAGGTGAACCATCTTGTAAAATCCTTCAGACCATCTGAAGTAGGCATCACAGGTCCATAGTCTGAAATTTCAGAGCTCTAAAAACCAAAATTCTTCTTATTAAAATTTCAGATTAGCAGGTTAGGAAAACCTGAGCTGGACCAACATGAAACTGTATGCAGTCTTTATTTCTCCCACTTAATGTAAACACTCTCACATTTTGCTGCAGAAATACTAACATGTTTGATTTCTGGGTTCTGCCCAGTACTCCTTTGGAGATGGGCATTCACATTGAACTAACTTACTTACCTCCCTCCCTCCTTTCCTTCCTCCCTTCCTTCTTTCCTTTTTAAGATTTTACTTATTTGGGAGGGGAGGTGGGAAGAGAGAGAGAAAGTGATAGAACAGGGAAAAGGAGCAGAGAGGGACCAGCAGACTCTGTGCTGATCACAGAGCCCAACTCCGGGCTTGATCCCATGACTCTGAGCTCATGACCTGAGCCAATATCAAGAGTCCACAGATTAAGCAACTGAAGCCATCCAGACGCCCCTCACATTGAACTTTCTGAGCTTCGAACACACCTGGCTCCAAAGTTTTGGATAAAGTATTGAGAATATATTTTAACAAAATAAACCTGTACCATTCTACAGAAGAAGAAACTGAATCCTTGAGAAAATTTTTAAAAAATCCAAATCAGTGCTTTACTGTAATGATCACCCATCAGGCAGTCTGTCCTGGATGACCTGGGACATGTCATCTCTCAGAACCTCAGTGACTCCATTCATAAAAGGAAGGTAGCACTACGAATCAGCTGTTGCCATGTACTTAATATGCTTCAGGTTATTTCATTCTCTCCAAATGTCCTATAACATAGGTGATTCTGTTGTCGCTCCCCCTATTTTGTTGATGAAGACCCGAAGTTCAGAGAACTTAAACAATTTGCCAGGGTCACCAGCCAGTCACTGGAGAGCTTGCATGTGAACCAGGCCTGTCTGACTTTGGTATCACGCACCCTTTCACGGGATTCAAGGGTCCTTGCCGCTCTCAAAGGAGTCTCCTTTGTATCCCCATTAGATCGCTTACTGAAGAAAGTGTCCGGCCCCTTACACCTCGGGGTCCTCACATTCCAGCAGTCATCAGCTAGACAGGGAGGCTGGGATATCTTTGAAAGTGGTGTTTACTGTTCCTTACCTCTCACACTCCAGGGGAGCGTTCCAGCCATTCAGAGATGTCTACTTTCAAACTCTTGCAGACATTTTCTAAAACCTCATTTTCCCAGACATAGTGGTCTGTCTCTCCTTTTTCCTGCTGTAAAGGTTTCTGCAAGTAGGTGCAACATTTCTCTGGGGGCTTTTAGCTCGAACAGATCTGACCCAAAGGGCCCAGTTCCTCAGCTCCTGTTAATGAGGTCTGTCCCTCTTCCTTCCTTCCATCTCTTCTAGGTGATTGCTCTTCCTCTCACTCAGGACACAAGAGAAATCATAAGAGCTTCAGGGTTGGCTCGGTGTGGGAACCCAGCCTCTTGAAAGAGAGTTGAGGGCCATGCTAGAGGAGCCATCACTCTCCAGCCAGTTCAAGTGACCGGGAAAGGTGTGGCTCATTACCATAATGTCATGTTTTTCAACCTCAGTGCTGGAAGGAAATGTCTCTTGGCAAGAAATTTGATTTGGGAGGTCAGGTGCCTGTAATCCACCAATGAACAGATGCTATAGGGGAAAACAGCACCAGGGTCTGCTATCTCTCTCCCCATTATTTATCTTTCTGACTTTGGGCAAGCATTCGAGCTCACAGAAGCTGTTTTATTGTCTGGAAAATGGTGATAAAAACACCCAGTTCTGCCTTTCTCAAAGGAGAATCATAGTACTAATGGATGTGATAACCTTTGCGAACATCCCATAACAATTATAAGGTAAGCCCAAGGGCACTGGGTGAGTTATAGCCAAGGATGAAGAAGAAAGGTCTTGGGAAGTACACTCTACAAAGAGACGAAATCAAAAGTACAGTAGACTGAATTCCAACAGACAAGTGATCCTGGGCTTACACATGTATTTCCAAACACATATTCCTGTTTCCTACGTCAAGATGATTGTGAATTACTGGGTTTAAGCATGATTGGGGGATTTTGTTTCCATATGTCATTTAGTGTGTTTATCCCTGAAGATTGTGGCTTGCACAAGAAATCCAACAAGAGTAAAAATCAAGGGAAAGAACAGATGGTAGACTCAAATCTGCACCTACCTTCAGTAGTGAAATTATCAGAGACAAATTATAAAGCAAGTTTATTATATAAGTTATAAACCTGAACATATTTGTAGTGAATAATAAACTCTAAAAAAAAAAAATCTAGCAGATATGAAAAAGAACCAAATAGAACATATAGAAACTAAAGTGAAACGCACCATAGGTTCATAGACAAGTTTGGGCACTACTCTAGCTGGGAGAAGCAATGTCTGCCATGGGAAGAAACACTAGGCTTGGTGTAATTGGAGCTGTAGGTCATAAGGGAAGAGAAATATAAAAGAGCTCTGGAAACTGGACTTCTTAGAGCTTCAGCGATCTCAAGGGTGTTGACTTCTTTGATAACTATGGTAGCATCAGCATCAGAGTCAGATTTTCAGGCAGCAGAAGCCAGAACTTCTCTGGGCAGAATGGAAAAGTGATAGCACAGGGAGGCATCACCATCCCTCACTAAGTCATTGAGAAGTAGGGCACTGTCCATATGTCATAACTTACATCTATGATGTGGAACAAGAAAGAGTAAATAGCAAACTCAAGAATCACTTTGGAAAATCAGCTCTAATTAAAAGAAGACCATTTTGTTTTTTCAACTTCAGTCTTAAAATTGAAGCCAGGAATCCAGATTCATGACATCTTTTCAGGAGGTGAGACTTCTTAATCAAAATGAAAGGTGTGAAAAGAATGGAAACATATAATGAAGTCTGTAATCATATGGCTCGGCACTCAGGAGAAACCACAGAATGATTGTAGGGCAGTTCCATCATTTACAAAAGAGGAAACCAGACCAAGAAAGAGAAAGTATGGCAGACAGATCCCACGGGCGGTCTCTAACCTTCACTCTTGAGACTGAAGCAGTACAACCCACCAGTTTCCCTGGGCTTTCCCTGGGCTCAGCTTTCCAAAATAAAAAAAATGTATATATTGTGAATGGGGTTGGGAATGCTGGCCCAGCTGGTGAATGATTGGCAAAAATCAAAGTATAGAGAATGAGGGTTATTCTGAGTAAAGAGAAGGGAACCTGCCAGGAAAGGCTTGGAGGAGATGAGCTTTGAAGCAAGCCCGAAGCATGGACACTGTGTATGGAATGGAGGGGTGCCGCAGACAGGGAAAGTGTTACAAGCAAAGGCCAGGAAGTGGGGTACATGCACATAGGCTTATTCGATTCATTTATTCCATAGATATTTATGGGGAGCTAGTCATGTTTTAGACATAGTACAGATAAACGAGAGATGGTCTTTGGTTCATGCAGTTTATGGTCCAGCTGGCTGGGAAGAGGAGGGAGATTGTTGAAGAATTTGTGATATGTTTCCTGGGGAGAAAGAAGAAACCAGCAAAAGGGCTGATAGAATAGTAAGGGCAGCAATCTCTCCTGCAGGAAGTGAGCGGTGCCGTACCATGGTGTCAGGAGGTCCTGCACTTGTGTCCCGGTGTGCACCTGAAGCACGTTAATGCTGAGGATTGCGGACAATGCTGGCTGCAGCACCCCGTTCTACTAGGGCTCATTTCCTAGTTGCCATCAGTACTGGCACCCCCCCCCCCCAGCTCCTCAGCAGTCTGGCCCTCTGGGAGCAGGCCAAGTGGGGACAGTGGGTATTTCAGGGTGCTGGCATTGTGGGTTCTCTTCCCAAACTTCTCTTTCCAAGTTTTCTCCCTTAAATAGGTACTAATTTTAGAATCAGAAAAATAACGAAAACAGCTTTATAAGGTATTTATTTAAATGACTGATATTAACCGCAGGGGTCAAATGCATGGATATGGAAAGATAGCCACAGTGTATTACTGAGTGGGGAAAAAGAGCAAGCCACAGGACAAACCAGAGAATGTGATCTTGTTATTGAAAGTTTCTCTCCATATGTATTGATTATACATACATACAAAGTTCTGGAAAAAACTTATACTAAACTCTAGTAAGGAGAGGGGGGATTACTTTTATACTGCCTTGTAATGTTTGAATAAGCATGTGCCATTTTGAAGCCAAAAAAAAAACCAAAACAAAACAAAACATAGATATTAGGTATCATTTATTGGGTTGCTCAGCTCTGAGTACCACGCTGCCGCGTTCCTCTGCTCTCTTGGTGGCTTCCCCTCAGGTGTCCTACTCTGGGCAACAGGGAACAAGTCCCTTCAAGTCAGTCAGGTCTTAAAGTCCAGACAGAGGACTTAACACATGGCCCCTATCTTGGGCTCCCAGGAGCTGCTTTTTCAGCATGCAGTTCAGCACCTCCTCCAGGGGTGGTTGGGGGGTTATTTCTTGGGTTCCTCTGTGGCTCTGCCCAGCTTTCCTAGTCTAGAGAAGTGCTCGGAGGGAGATGGTGACAGGGGGTGGGGGTGGGGCACAGGGAATGGGGGGCCCCCCCGCTGGCTAGTTCTGCTCCACGGAGGGGGGGGGGTGGAGGGGAGGGTGACTAGAGAGGCCTCCCCCAACCCCAGGGCCCTTGAGTGAGGGGGGGCCTACACAGATTTTATTCCCCCTTCCCCTCTCCCACTCCCCCCTCTCCCTCCTCTCCTTCTGCCCAGCCCAGGAAGGAGGTGGAAATAATTAACACCTAAGTGGAAACTCTTTCACAAGGGTTTGTGAGCTCCTCCACGAATTTGCATTTTAAACCTCTGTTGTTAATTGTGGAATGCAAGCCTTTGTCTTCGCTGACAGGAAGGGCTGACAATAGAAACCACGTGAAGAGAGGTGGGGGTCCTTTTTGTGCCTGGAGCCCCCAAGCGTCTACCTTCAAGCCTGGTGCAGATAAAAACAAAACAAAAACCCGAGTTGGTGGGGGGAGTGTCACCCTTAACAGTTGGTTTCTGGAAGTGAGCTGTGTAGCCTGTGACCCGGGGTCCAGCTGTCTCCTCCCTAAGGAGGCCCAGCCTCCTGCCCCTTAAGACAGCTGGCCTGGGTGCAGGAGGGCTTAGAGGCCTGGAGATGGGTCAGAACCCCTTAAAAGGGGCAGAGGACTTCAGAGAGGAACAAGCAGCAAGTATTGGGAGAACCATACAATTCAGTTCTCAAAGGTTCAGAAGTGAAAAGCAAGTGTTCCTCTTACCCCTTGTTCCCAAGTCCCCCTGCCCCATATAGCGCTGTGTATGCGTAGGTGCTTACATTTAATGGTATCTGCAGGACACACTTGTTCATGCTTTTATTTCACAAAGCAGTACTTTTCTGGCCTACTTCCTTGCTGTGAGACCTGTTAGTGTCATTAATTTCCGTGTGCTCCGGCTCCTCATCTGTGAAATGGGGGATAGTTCCTGTGAAGTCCTGAGACCAGGGCTCAGCCCACAGATAGCATTTTAGGCCAGCTGCTACTGTTATTGGGGGCAGGGGAAACAAGCGAAGGATTTTAGCCTGTGATCACCTAAGGAAAACCCCAAGATACAGAGTCTTTGTATTTGAAGGTGTGTAGGAAGGTTAGGGGGAGGGTGCTGTGGGCCAGAGAGAGGGAGAAAGAGGGAGATCAAGGACCTAACATTATAAGGAAAAATGATGATTGATTTTGAGACTCTGATTTCTGGAAACTGAGAAGTTCACAGAAAAAAAAACCACACAAGAACAATAACAATGAAGCTCATATTATGACCTTTCTGCCTCCCTCCAGGAGCCAGCAAGGCCCCGGACAGAGCTGACTGAAGGCTGACCACACAGCCTTGCAGGCAGCTATTGTGATGCCCAGTGTATAGCTGGTTAACGGGTAACAGGAAAACACTTTGAGTGACATAAACTCCATCCTTTGAGTCTCCCGTCCATGCGATCGAGCTCGCGTCTGCTCCCCTGCACATCAAGGCTGTAGGCTTCACTGGAACCCACATTGTTCTCTGAGTGCAGCTCCTTGGTTCTCGTGTTGCTCCCACCAAGACCTTTTTCTTTTCCTTTTTCTTTTTTTTTTTAAAGATGTTATTTATTTATTTGACAGAGAAACACAGCGAGAGAGGGAACACAAGCAGAGGGACTGAGAGAGGGAGAAGCAGGCCTCCCGCCGAGCAGGAAGCCCGATGTGGGGCTTGATCCCGGGTCTCCAGGATCATGACTGAAATGCCCCAAATTCGGAGACCCCCCAAAGGCGACCACCAGAGTCCAGAGTCAAAGCCAAAGGGCAGGGTTGTTTATTGCGAGTTCGAACCCGGACCTACGCGCACTCGTTACCGGTGATGCTAAGAGGCCCAGTGCAGCAGATTTTACAGCTTTTTATAGATAGGCACAAACAAATTCAGGACTTTTCGCGGTACTTGGACTCTTATTGGCTAACATTCAAATATGAACACCAGCATGATCTGATTGGTTCCCGCGCTTATTAAGCGAAACCACAGAGGGGCACTTCCTCTTGCAACACTCAGCATGAAAGGGGGAAGGGTGAGTCTTTCAACGTAGCCACATTCCTGGGGTCAACTGGTCGGGTAGGGGTCTCCAGGTATGGTTACCTAGCCACATTCCCGGAGCCAAATGGCCATATTCCTGGAGCCTAATGGCCATAATCTCTCGTTCCCAGAGGGCGCGGAGAGAGAGAGGCCTTGTGATTTCAGGGTGGCCATAGGAGGGTTGCTAGTATCTTCTTTTTTCCCACTTTTTAGTGTCTAGCAAGTGAGTGTACAGAATCCAGGTGGCTATTAAAGATATAAGGCATAACGGTCCTAATTTTATTTTTCACGCTCCTCATGACCTGAGCCGAAAGCAGTCGCCCAACCAACTGAGCCACCCAGGCGCCCCAAGACCTTTTTCTTTTAAGGTCTGTGCTTAAAACAAGAAATAAGTAGGAGAGTTACTGACATCGAGCCTTATCACTGCCTCCTTTATTGATGTTCCACAGTGATTTTAAGGCTGACTCTCTCTGGGGTAAAACGTTGACTTATTTCTCAGATGGAGGACACCCTGCCTCGCCTTCTTAAACGCGGCATGCCTGACTTCAGTTGATGTTTTGATCTGTCCCTGAGGCAGCACCTCTGTGCTGCCCTTTCTGTGCCTGTGAGCAGCCTTTCTTCTCTCCATGGGTTTACTGTTGCCGACTCTAGGAAATGTCTTTAACAAACCCCATTCTGAGATTTCAGTAGTGAAAGGCCCACCTTGATGGGACTGTGCCTAAAGCCAGATCTGACAAGGGGACAGTCTATCCTCTGAGGGAAGGCATGACCACTGTTAAGAGGCATTTTTTTTTTTTTAAACTTTAGTTCTAGGTTCTTCACATTCTAGGTAGCTGGAGTTGCAGGCAACCTAAGCTCAGGGTGAGTGGTAGCCATCCATTCCAGCTTTCTAGCAACTATGGGAGGGGGGTGGGTAGGGAGGCAGGCCTTAGCGGTAGGTGGTGTGAACGGTTGGTGACATCCAAAAAGTGTAGGTTTTGTTCCTTTCCTGGAGGGCATCTGCCCTGGAACCTGGCCTTCCTGCAGGAGGGTTGACGGTGGCTTGGGGGACCGGCAGCCAGGGGAGGTGGCCCCTGGGGTTGTCCTGGCTCTGCCGCCTGAGCAAGCTCAGGGAGAACATACTGATAGTGACAATCTTAAGCAAATACACAAATAAAAATTCCATGGATGAGCTTTCTGATGAAAATAAGCCACAGGAGAGATAGTTTAAGGAGTGGGAGTGGTGCCATTGTAGGTTTCACCAGGTTACCCTGGATCTTTTGTTCCTGAGCTGCATGCTCACCTCCTTTGCCTGTTCCTCTGTTGAGTTTACTTGCACATCTTGCTGATTTGGGTGTGCTCTGCAAAACAGGAAACTAACCTTTTATGCTCACAGACCGCAAACACTTTTCCCCAGTACTGTCTGTCTTACTTTGTTTATGGCACTTATTTTGGCCCTGCAGAAATTGTACATTTTTTGTCGTCAAATGTATCAGTTGTTCCCTTTAGGTTTCTAGGTTTCATAGTTTGCTTAGGAAGTATTTTTCCACTCTTAGAGTATACATTTTACATGTTTTCTTTGAGACATTGTATGGCTTCATTTTTCATTTAAATCCTGCATCCAACTAAAATTTATTTAGGTGCGAAGGATTGAGGTAGGGGTCTCACTTCATGATTCTGCCCAGCTGATTGGCAGTGACCCCAAATCACTGACTGAATGATCTCTCTCTGCTCATGGAACGAAAGTGCCACTTTTATCATAAACTAAATTTCCACATGTACATCATTCTACTTATGGTCCCTTGCTATTCTGTTATACTATTTTTTCTCTGCTGTAAAGTGTTTTAATTATTGTTGTTTCGTGATATATTTTAATAATTGATAGGACGAGTGCTACCTCATTATTCTTCTTTAGCCATTCCCCAGATAGTATCCCATGTTTATTTTTCCAGATAAATTTTTTTAAAGATTTTATTTATTTATTTGACAGAAACACAGCTAGGGAGGGAACACAAGCAGGGGGAGTGAGAGAGGGAGAAACAGACCTCTTGTGGAGCAGGGAACCCGATGTGGGGCTCGATCCCGGGTCTCCAGGATCATGACCTGAGCTGAAGGCAGTCACCCAACCAACTGAGCCACCCAGGTGCCCCAGTTTTTCCAGATAAAATTTAATACCATTTTAGAACACCCCCCATCCTCTTGGTATTCTAATTGGAAATGCATCGAGCATATATATTCATTTAGGGAGAATGACATCCAAAAGAAAACCACTTTTTCTGATTTTCTTTTATGAATCTCACTAGAACCTTAACGTTTTCTTCCAACAGGTCCTACAGACTCTGGTTGAATTTGCCCCTTTGAATTTGATCTTTTCGGCCACCATAGCAAATGAAATATGTGCTTTTCAGGTTTTCTAACTGGCTGTGTGACTTTAGGCAAACCGCTCACCCTTGTTGGGCCTCAGTTTCCTTGTGCACAGAGATGGGAGCGTGTGTCTCTGATTCCTTAGTCTGAGGCTGGTTGAGTGTGTGAAGCAGTCCTCCAGGCTCTCTATGCAACATGCTGGTATTTCCAGGGGCAGCTCTGCCCTCATTGCATTTTCATGAGAAAGACCCAGGGTCAGTACGGTTTCTCTGGTCCCAGCTGTGCAAACAAATACCTGGGTCAACCCTAATTGGAGGTCCATCCCCCCCCCAGGGGTCCCCTGCGCCCTCGAGGGGTCCACTGAGACTCAGCTGTGCCCTGACTGCACTCTCTGCAGGCTGGGGATGCGAGTGCGAGGGCAGTAGCTGTCCGTCACACCCAGCTGCCCTGTTTACTGGACATCTGCCAGGTGCCAGGCACAGTGCTAGGCTCTGGATGGGGCCACTGGCTGTTTATCTGACCGGGATGGACCACTGTGGATAACTCACACTTCTAAGCACAATTCGTGTTTCAAGCTCTCGAGTCTGACTTTATATTGGCCTCCGGTGTTCCCCGAGCCAGTGAACTGGCCAGGGGACTTTCCTCCAGGGCGCCATAAAAGAGAGCCAGGTGTGTGGCAGAGATGCAAAGTGTTCTTTGGGGAGAGAGGATGCTCAGAGAGGGCACATCTTAGGGAGGTGAGATTCTTCCAGGGACTAAGATGGTCCGGGCTGGCTAGCCTGGGGAAGGCCTCCTACCAGGCAGAACTCTGTCCCCACTTTCCTGCCAGAGCGCACCCTGCTGTGCTGAGGCCTGGGTGACAGGCTCACACTCCCGGCTAATTCCGGGAGGGACACCTTGACACCATTTAGCCTAATTGTTTCTTTAATTGAAAGTCAGCAAGATAAGCACGGGTTTCTTTCCCATGCAAAAGAGGCTTGAACTAGGAGAAACAAGCCAGAGGCATAAGAAAACAGATGCTGGCTTTAGCCTGGCTTTGGGGAGGAGGGCTTTGTGCCTCTTGCCCTTGCATCATAATGTACTTGAGTTAATTTGACTGGTAGGGGTGCTTCGTTAGCCGAACACTTTAATAGGATTGAAGGAGGCTACCTTCAAGCCTTGCCTGGATAAGAATGGACTAGCTAAGCCCTCTTTTCTTTAAGGAAATAGCCCCCACACTTGTGCAGGCCAAAATAATTAAGTAATTAGCAAAGGCATTTGTCAAAATGCCCAGTGAGGCTGACGAAAATGACAGCTTTGAGGAGGATGAAGAGCTTACAAAGAGCATTTTCTCCCAGCTCTGAGCTGGGGTCAGGCCCGGAGCCTTCGAGAAAAAATGCCTGCCTGGAACTCCAGGGTCCCAGCTCAACCTTTAGGGTTCAAGTTCACTTCCCTGTGGCAAAAACCAAGGTCCTATTACTAAAGAGGCTTTCTTGAAAGGACTTTGGAACATCAAAGGGCTCTAACACCAGAAAGTAAGTGAAAAATAAGGGAGTCATTTTCCTTTTCAAAGGATTGAAACCGTTAAACAGCCAAGTCCGTGGTGGAAAAAGCATTTGTGGTCTACTGAAATTAAAAGACTGGGGAAGTAGCTTGAGGTTATAAGGCAGTCGTCACCATAAACAGGGAGCTTATGTTGCACCTACTGTGTGCAAGGCAGATTCCTGGGTTTTCTTAGGGCAGGAAGGATCTCTAACCCCCCTTTTAAAAAGATTTTTATTTATTTATTTTGGCAGAGAGAGAGAGAGAGATATCGAAAAAGGGAACACAAGCAGGGGAGGTGGGAGACGGAGAAGCAGGCTTCCCCCTCGGCAGGGAGCCCGATGTGGGGCTTGATCCTAGGACCCTTGGATCATGACCTGAGCTGAAAGCAATCGCTTAACGAATGAGCCACCGTGGCGCCCCTGGATCTCTGCCCTTAAGAGGCTTTCAGTGTTGGCTCTTGTGGGGTAGAATGAAGATTAGTTAAGTCAAGGGGAGTCTCCCAACCTGAGAGAAAGGCAACACTGGTAGTAATAACCAGTTAGGGCCCTTCAGCGAATCGGGCACGTGGTCTCTCATTCAGTGCCCACAACAACCCCTTGACGTTGGTGTTCATTTTCCTCTTTTAGTGGATGGGAAACTGAGGCTCAGGGAAGACAGGAAACAGCTGAAAGGTGATGTGATGGAGAAGACGAGAGCCATGGAGTCCTGAGGATCCAGGCTGAGGATCCTTATTCTACTTCTCCAAGAATAAGCACTGAGAAAAGAAGATTGGATTTAGAGGCTGCGATTGGTGGTGTCTGGAGGGAGGTGCAGGGGAGTGAAATGGGTGTTCAGACCATGTTGTAGGAACAGGGTATGAAGAGTGAGTCTTCCAAAAATAGCCAAGGGGAGAAACCTCACCTTTGGTCCAGTTGGGGGTGTTTCCCAAACTGGGGCTGAGGAGAGATGCTCAAAGAGAGGTAAAGTTTCAAGATGCCAGAGGAAGAAAATATTTGAGAAAGACAGGTCCTTCCTGGATGAGGTGGTCCACAGAGGGTCATGCGGCTTAGAGAATAGGGAGCCTTGCTGCGGTGGGGAGACTGGGGGAAAAAGCTGAAGGAGGAACCATGTTAAGCTGCTGTGGTGTTTGAAGTTAGAAAGGAGGGAATCAATTCAGAGGTACTTTGGGGGGTGGCCAGTGAAAGGCTGCTGTAAAGGCCCCCACCCTCCAGGATGTAAGACCGCGCGTATCCCCCTGTAGAGACGATTGGTGAAAGTATGTGATTTGTCGTAAACTGATTGGCTGCCTGCGTGCAGACCCGGCTGTGGTGTTTTAAACTAATTGGCTGTCGATGCGCGGGCTTTGCTGTAACGGACAATGTAGTTCTATATAAGGTCACCCCCGGGAAAGCTCGGGGCTCTCAGCCGCTGACTGGTTTGGGGTCAGGCTGTGAGCCCGAGCATGCTCGAATAAACCCTTTGCTTTTGCATGGAACAGGTCTCTCAGAGTTTCCCTTGATAGGTGCGGCGTTCCAAGGCTCCCAGCTGACTGCCCTCTTGGGCGGTCGACCCTTACAGCCAGGAGGAGGGCTGAGAGGAGTTAAAAGTGTAGGGGAAGTGGCTGACGTGGGTTCTGTCTAAGGCACGTTAGGCCAGGAACCCACAGGGCTGGGTGAGGGTGTGATGAGGCGGTGGTGTGGCCGGAAATAGGAGCTTGGAGTTCAAGATCTTGAAGGCTGAGTATTGCCACAGGTCCATGGCTTCCAGGCTGCAGCTGGGGGTACCTAGAGTGGGGGCACAGGCTCTGAGAAGGCCAAAGTTCAGGGGCCCTCTTCATGAGTACTGATTGAATCACGGCAGGGCAAGAGCACGTTGTCAGCTACCAAAGTCTCCCGGAAACAAGAGCAGGGCGGCTGGAAGAGGATGCAGGCAAGGACAAGGGGAGACCTGTGTAAGGGGGAATGGTCAGGGCAGTGGTGGTGGCCTAATGACCCAAAGGACAAAGTAAAACTTTGCCTCTTCTTTTTAGAGGTGGGCAAGAAATATGGGGGCTTTTGGGTGTAAGACAACCTGGCTTCTAAATCCTGGTACTCAACTTACTAGTTGTATAACCTTGGAAAAGTCACCTGGTATACCTTTGAGTTTTAAAACTCATGTACAAAATGGGGGTGCTGTACTCACGCATGGGATGTATATGAGGATTAAATAAGATAATGATTGTAAGCATCCAGAGCAGCCCCGGGGGCATAGATGGTGCTCAGTAAATGGCAGCCATCAGAAATGTTTGAACTGGAACAGACCTCGGGTTGTCCATCCAACAAATGAGGAAAGGGAGGCCCAGAAAGGTTAGGGAAGATGATGGAGTTCCCATGAGGTCACACAGTGCAGGACTGTAGTGGAAGCTGCATGTGGGATTGGTTGCAGGATGAGAAAGATTCTGGAATCTTCAAGGTCCCCAGCCAGGCACTGGCTCTGCCTACAGATGGGGATGTGTGTGTGTGTGTGTGTGTGTTGGGGGGTGGAGGCAGGCCATAGCTCTTTCCGGAGTGACGAGTTCTCCCAGAAAGCTTGCCTTCTGGGAATCCTTGAAGATGTCTCCTCGGTTTGCTCTTGATCCCGCCTTGGCCTCCCTCTTTGGTTTGTTTGCCTCTGGTCTCTAACCTTGGACCCATTGTGGCGGCACTTTCTCTGCATGCAGATTCATTTGCAGTTGAAGGTACTTACTTTTGTATGCCTAATGTCAGGTACAAGCTCCATAAATACCTACTGAATTGATGAATGAATAACCTCGTCTTTGTTTTTGGTGGCAACGCATTTCTCTATTCGCCTCTACACTTGGTTGGCTTTGCAGAGGCGAAGTATCCAGGGTCGGGAACTTGACAAAAGAGGATTTAAATCCCACCACTGTCACTTAATACTGGTGACTTTCTCCAAATTGCTTCACTTCACAGAGCCTCAGATTTCTCATCTATAAGTGAGGATGGTATATTTGTTTCTCCTTCTCTGATGGTTCAGGGATGTGTGACTGGAATGCTCTTGGCATCATGGCCGCATGGCACTCTCTGTAATGTCGTCTCTGTTTTAGTGTCCTCATAGCATGCGGTGTGGTGGACACACAAATTCACCTTTATTTATTTATTCATTTATTTTTAAAGCTGAGAGACACTCTTGTCCCATGTTCTAGAAAGTACTACGAAGAGCTGAAGACACTTTGTCCTCTGGGTCATTAGGCCACCACTATTGCCCTCCAGGTCCGGCTTAATGCCCACTTGGTTTGGTGCTGCAGTGAGAGAAGAGCCAAGGCGCACTGTCCCCTGGTTAGGCCCCTTCGGCCCCTTCGGCCTCAGGTTGAGTTTGCCTTGGCCAGCGGGCCAGGTAAAGCCTTGCTGCAGACAGCCCTGGCGTATTGGGGTGCTCACCGCCAGCGGGAGAAACCCTCTGCGTGGAAATTACTTTAATTTGCAGTTGACAAAAGGCAAATTGCTAGCATTTTTTTTGCTCCGAGCCTGGAATGTAACCTTGTACAACTGCCCCAGACATTCCAGGTGACAGCTTGCATTAGCCTGGCCCAGATTTCTAGTTGAAAGAGGGGAAAAAAGAACATAAGTAATTTCGCAGGGGGCAAAACCCGCAATCGTGATTCCATCCTACCGACTTCTGTGACTGAATTCCCTCCCACCCTTGTCAGCATATGAAGCAGAGTCCACGTGGACCCCCAGCATGTGTGTGTTTTTCTTTGCTTGACCTCCAGCAGTGTGTTACCACACTTCACCGACCTGTTGTTTTCGGCTTGATGGAAAACATCTACCCCCAGTCTGATTTGTGTGTGACTGGCCAGGAGGTCATGAAGGCGGGGCCTTCTGGACTATATTCCTTTGCATGATGCCTGGGATGTTGTAGGGTCTCCACATCCTTGTTGAAGGAATGAATGGGTAAATGAATGGATGGGTAGTTTCCAGTTTTTCCCAAGGCCAGAGCATCGCTGTCTGGTCAGACTTCTGTAGCATTCCAGAAGAAAGGGCATCCTTTAGTTGCGGTGCTGGTCACCTTCCACTTAAAATATGTCCCAGAGATGCCTGTCTGGGGCGGGGTTCCATGGAATGCTGCCTGAATGGAATGCCTTCTAGGCCAAGTGAGAACGTGAGGCCGCTGCTGCCATCTTGTGGACAGTATTTGAAATACAGAAGTGGCCCTAGCAGCCTTTGCACCCTTCGGTTTCTCCCAAAGAAATCTTGGCTGATTCTCCGATAGAATATTCTTCTTTGCAATGCTTTAGGCCACATTTTCCAGATGCATGCTTAATCTGTTTATATTCCTGTGTTGAAGTTATCGTCGTCATCATTACAATAATAATAACTCACATTAAATTCTAGGCACCGTGCTAAGTGCTTTATTATCAAAATCCTTCTTAATGCCTGGGCTATTATTACAGTCTGTACGGCAGAGAAAGGAAATTGAGACTCAGAGTGGCCGCACGACTTGTACTTGGCTAGGAAGGAGGAGGAGGGAACCAGGACTTGACCCCAGCCTGTCTGGCTCTGGACCTCCAGTGATATCATGTTTTAGTGGTTTGTTTGTGTGTTTGCTTCCCCAACAAGACACTGAGCACCAGGAGAGTTGGCCAGAACTATTGAGTGTGGAGATTTTATGTATCTCTGTGTGCCAACTATGTACTAGGACTATGGAGAGAAGAATATAAAGAGCTCTTCAACTAGGGGAAGGCCTTTCTCGTCTGTTTCTGCCTTGGGGTTGCAAAGCCACGGGAAAGACATAGACAATGTTCCTGGAGTATAATTTGTAATAAAGATTGACAGATATGGTGAGTGTAGGTGTGTGTGTGGGTGGATTAGCAATTTAGCTATTTACAACTTTATTTTTATATGAACTGGCCTTCCTAGCACTGCTCATGTAAACCATAATCATTAAACCCACCCATCTGTGTTTCTTTGTTCCTTACCCTGGCGCACTTGATGCGGAGCCCCTGTGAGAAGCAGTTCCTGGGCAGCTGGGGGTTGGAGAGGAGAGAATGATAACCTCTCTCTTGGAGGTTCTTTGGGATGGAAGGGACCTGTAGAGAGTATCCCATGCTCCACAGAGTCTGTATGTTGAGTTGGACCACCTCCAGTAAGTTCTCTGTGTTTGATGAAAAGTATAGGCAGTTTGCATTGGTGTTCTACTAGACAAAAGGCCGAAATCTGATTCAAATAAAAAGACTGGGAAGTGGAATGCCCAAATTAGAATAAATGTGTCAATCAAAGCAAGATTTTCACAGAGCTTCACACTTGTAGGTAAACCTCAGGCTTTAAGTCTATTTCCCTGTGTATTAAGGTACTTGGAGTAAAAGTTCACCACATGCCCATGTATCATTCCTTCGGACAGAGGCAGTGTCACACGGGGTGACTGAACTCAGCACAGCTGTCCTTCCTACTTTATTCAAGGACTGGCTCAGTAAGGAGCGTTCATCGTGGGCCAAGCACCAAGGCCTGTGCTTCAGGAACACAGAGCTAGGAAGTCAGGGGCTCTGCTTCTGTTGGTTGGCAGACTGCTCAGCTCTAAGTCCTAGCCTTTGTGAAGTAACACCTATGGGGCGAAAGACCTACATGGAGAGATGGGAGAGGCAGAGAGGAAAGGAAAATACAGGAAAGAGCTAGAAAAGGAGAGGGGAGAAGAGGAGGAACAAAGAGAAGAGAGAGACTCTAGAGAAGTGTCCATCCTAGGTCTTGGACTCCGCTTCAACAAGCAAGTGCCTTCTTTGGGCCTTTCCTAAATGCCTGGTGGCAGCCATCTTCACCTTCCTTGTGTCCCCAGCACTGGTATCTTTGTCCTAATGTCAAGACTGTTGGGAAGGAAGTATTACTAAATTGAATTTTTATCACCATTATTAGTATTTCTTATGCCATCATGGGTTCTGAATGTGCCAGCCTTCCCAGGCAGCAGGCACTGGGCTTGTAGCCAGGTCTGGGGTGAAAAACTGGGCGCTTATGGTGGCATCCTTGAGTGAGGGAACATGTCTGAAAGAGGTAAGACCGGGGGCACTGACAGAGCACAGAACCACGACACTAGCCTGGACCCACTCCTGCGCTGAGAAGACATGGCTTCCAACTAGCATAAGGGATTCCTGGAGGCCTCCATCTGCAGGTGGAGTTCACGGGGACGGTGGACCCCCAGTCTGTGAGGCCAGACCTCCCCAGAGAGCATCACCATCCAGCTGGTGATCAAACATCTGATGGAAAGAAAAATACCTGGGAAAGGATTTAAAAGCTGTACTTTTCTGAATAGTTATAGGTGACAGCCGTAACAACATAGTCCTTGAAAGGAATGTGCTTTCCTCTCACACCCTAGATTTTATTAAAAGCTGTTACAAAAGGTATTTCTGTACTTTATAAATAATAACAACACCAGCAACTAGCATTTATTGTGGACTTAGCAATTTTATGTGAGGGACTGGATGAAGATCCTGCAGAGACATTTTTGTCCCCTTTTGTTTTAAGAAATCACTTTGCTTTTTGTTTCCTTCTCTTTTTCTTTTAAATATTTTATGTATTTATGACAGAGAGAGATAGCAAGAGAGAGGTAACACAAGCAGGGGGAGCTAGAGAGGAAGAAGCAGCTTCCCGTTGAGCAGGGAGCTAGATGCCGGAGCTTGATCTCAGGAAGCTGGAATCACGACCTGAGCCAAATGCAGACATCCAACAACCCAGGTGCCTCACACTTTGCTTTTTCTGAGGATCTGGTATATTTTTACCAACCAGCTAAAATCAGCCATATGATATTGTTCCCTTCACCTTAGCTTCCTGGATATTCAAAGTCATGTTTTACACCTAAAGAAGAGCAACCACACTGATTCTTAGAATTGACATATTTATCTTTCTTCTCTTACCCTTGTTTTAATCTCATGAAAACTCTGTCTTCGTCTAGGGATTGACTTAAAAAACTAATGAGAAACGCATTCATGTATTCATCTATTTGTTGATTCATTCGGCGATGACTGCTGTGTCATATGTTAAGTTGGGTGAACAGGGCAAACACTGTCTTGCCTTTATAATCTTAACAGCTTAATAGACTAGAGGCCCCAGAATGCAGGCCAAGAATGTGGTGCATGGATGTTTACAGCAGCATTGTTTAAAATAGCAAAGAACTGGGAACAACACAGGTCCAATGATAGAGAATTAGTTCAGTTACAGTCGATGCGTATGATGGAGTTTTAAATGGCTGTTATAAATTAGTTTTTTTTTCCCACAATGTAGAAAATGTTTAAGAAATATAATTTTAGGGCGCCTGGGTGGCTCAGTGGGTTAAAGCCTCTGCCTTCAGCTCAGGTTATGATCTCAGGGTCCTGGGATAGAGGCTAGCATAGGGCTCTCTGCTCGGCAGGGAGCCTGCTTCCTCCTCTCTCTCTGCCTGCCTCTCTGCCTACTTGTGATCTCTCTCTGTCAAATAAATAAATAAATAAGTCTTTAAAAAAAAAGAAATATAATTTTAAAAGAGGGAAGAACAACAAACTATAAGATTAGAGACTTGTGAAAGCAAGAGCAGGGAAGTTCTGGGGGCGGGATCCTACTTTTATATCTTAAAAAGACTAGAAGGAAGTATTACACAATACACAGTAGTTCTCTCATAATCATGATGTTATAGTTACATTAAATTTTCATTTTTCTTTTTTCTTTGCATTTTCCAATGCTTCTATCATGAATATGAATTAGTTTTAAAATCTTAAAATCTTAAAACTAGTGAGAGGGTGCCTGGGTGGCTCAGTTGGTTAGGCCACTGCCTTTGGCTCAGGTCATAATCCTGGAGTCCCAGGATCGAGTCCCACATTGACTCCTAGCTCCACGGGGAGTCTGCATCTCCCTCTGACCTTCTGCCTTCTCATGCTCTCTCTCACTCTCTCTCAAATAAACAAAATCTTTAAAAAATAAAATAAAAGTAATGAGCAAAAAGAGGAAAATGGCATTCGGGCCTTCTAGGCCGTAGTATCCCTTGGATTTCCCACCTGCAGCGCCTGTCTTTGCCACGCTCACGGTGAGCCCGTGAGGGCTGGGAATGGAGGCTCACTGAGGCACACGTGGAATTAGTGTGACGAGGAAGGTCCACTGGTTTTACTCTGGAAGCCCTCCTCTCATTCCCTGAGACAAATGTAGCATAGGGTTGGTTAAGCGTCATGGAATGAAAAATTACAGTACAGATGTGACCCTGTGGGGATAAAGACAGTCATTAAATAGTTGAATTTAATCCTTAAGTTTTTGATCCCCACGGTCGATTTTGTTACTATTTCATCTGACCTAAGCCATTTCAGCAGAGACCAGGAAGTGGCGTCCGCTGATGAAGTGGCTCTGGGCCCAGATGGTCCAGGTCCCAGGAAGGTCCAGTGGAATTCTCAGTCCCGACTCCACTACTCAGTTGCCTGATGATCTTGGGCCAATCACTTCACCTCTCTGAAGCGTCCTCTTACAGAGAAGAGGAATAGCATAGAACCTACCCAGTTGAGTCATGCAGAGATGAAATACGAGAACGCAGGCCCAGGAGCCAGCGGGGCTTAGCTGTGGCTCCCCCGTCCTGCCCACCTCCGCTCAGCTCCATTCCCCAGTCTTTGTTGGAGCTCCTCTGTAAGCCATAAGCCCAGTGAACTATGCAAACTCTCATTTCTCAGGTTACGGCTGGCCCAGGAGAGGCTTTTCTGGGAGACTGAGGGTAGGGGGAACAAAACGACAGGGCACGTCTCCCTCTCTCTGCCTTTGGCAGTGTGGCTGGTAGCACAGGCATCCCCCTTGAGCTCCCTGTTCTCCTCATCTGTTCCCCTCTTCCTAGGGGAGGTACTCCTACTAAAATCCCTGGTGTGCACTCTGCTTCCTGACTAGACTCTGGTATTCCACCCCCCCCTTTTTTTAAGATTTAAAAAAAATTTTTAAAGTAATCTCTACATCCAGCATGGGGCTCAAAACCACAACTCTGAGATCAAGAGTCACAAATTCTACCTCCTGAACTAGCCAGAAGCCCAGACTCTGACACTCTTTTGACCTCTCTACCTGAGGTTTTGAATGACTGTGATAAACAGCTTTTACAAGACTTACTGTGTGTTCTCAGATCAACTTTGCCGTGAGTTTGAGTGCCTTAAAAAGTCATTCATCATGTTTAACCCCAGCAGACTGTTCAATGACCCGATCATTTTCGGCAGAAGAAACAAACTTAAATTTTTTGAGAAATTACATATTGGTGCCAAAAAAATATCTTTATAGGACATATGAAATATAAATAAGAAATATAAATGATTCCAGAAACAGGTATCCCTCTATCCACCACCCAGTTAAAAGAAACATTTACCACTATCTTTGGACCCCTGAGAACCCTCACTGGCCCCATCTCCTCCCCTCCTCAAAGATCTCCATCTCCTGGGGCTGACAACCCTTTGCTTGTCTTGTAGTTTTACCATGTCTGAGCGGGCTAAACAATATGTTTGGTATTACATCTTTTTAAATTGTATATAAAAGAAAGAATGCTGTAGGGATTCTTCTCGGACTTGTTCTTCCACCCAACCTTGTTACTAAGCATGACCTGGGTGGCTGTGATTCATTCCCAGTTCATTCATTCACAGCTTTGCTGTTAATGGACCTGTGGGGGAGATTCTGTCTGGTTCTGCTATTTCAGATCTTCTTGTATCTGTCTGTAGGTGCCTGGGTGTTTCTGTGGAGGGCAAGCCGAGGTGTGGAGTTGCTGGGTCACAGGGCAGGAATGCCCCTGCTACCACATTGTTTTCCACAGTGGTTTTAACCAATTTATACTCCACCAGCTGTGTATAAAACTATATGTTGTTCAATCCCTCACGAGTCTTTGAAGTCAGACCTTAAATATTTTGCCCATCTGAGGGGTAGAAAAGGATACCTCATTGTGGCTTTACCTTTGTATTTTCCTCCTTAGTAATCAGAGTGAGCTTCTTCCCATATTGGCTGTTCACATATTCTTTTCTGACAAGAATCTGTTTGAAAGATGCTTAATTGTACTGCCCTGGAACCTGAGGTCATGGTTGACTTGGGGTAGCTGGGGAGGGTGAGAGGGGTTCAGGAAGGAGGGGCTGCTGCCCTGAAGTCCACAGCAGGCCGGGAGCATGCTGTGATGGGGGCACTGTGAGACAGCTACCTAACCTGGAGGCTTCCAGGTGATTTTTCTTTTATTGGCACTGTGAAATATTAACAGACCTTATAATTTGGTAAGTAAAGCTCAAAACAGTATTTTTAAATACACATTTTTCTTATCTTTAAAGTATGGGACACCGTATTCAAAAAAGGCACTTTGGGCCAAACAAATCCAGTCTGTAAGCGCTGCATTTAGCTAATCGAAGACCCTGGTGTGACCTGTACTTGGGTTATAACACAGGATTCACCCCATGGTCAGTCAGCAAGTATTGTTGGCCTCTTGGATCCATAGGGAGCAGGAGAAGAGTAGGTCCCCTGAATTCATGGAAGGGTCTGTCTGAAGGGAACTTTCATTCTCTGACTGTTGTTTTTATGGTGGTAAAATAGACATAACATAAACTTAGCATTTCTAGGTGTGCGGCTCAATGGCACCAGGCGCATTCCCATTGTCGGGCACGGTCACTGTTCTCACCGAGGCTTCGTCTGGCAAAGCTGAAACTGTCCGCATTAAACAAGAAGCTCCCCTGAGTCCCCCACCCACTTCCCAGTCCCTGGCAACCACCAGTCTCTTCCAGTCTCCAGGAGTTGGACACTCTGGGTCCCCTGTGTGGCTGGGATCGTGCAGTATCTGTTCTCTGTTGGCTTATTTCACGGGCACAGTGCCCTCCTGACGTGTCTCAGGCATCCTGGGTTCATCAGCCAAGCTGCAGCACAACTCACAGATTCTTTCCTCTTGAAGGCTGAAGAATATTTCATTGTATTCCCATGCTTTATCCACTTGGCTTTTGATGGACAGGGGGCAGGTTTTACCTTTTGGTTGTTTGCATCCTGCCACCACAAGCTTCTCTGCAAAACAGGTTGGAGTCTCTGCTTTCAGTGCCTTGGGAGTAGATGCCCATAAGTGCAATAGCTGGATCCTACGGTAATTCTGTCGAAGAAGCCAGGGGGACTGGCTTAGTCTCTTAGCACTGTTGCCAGCGTTCTCTACTTAAGAAGGTGCAGTTAGAACCTGGGAATCGGCGTCATTTGGGATAGTGGTGATTCACATCCTTTCTCAGGCCACATTTTTAAAAAAAAAACGGAACATGGACGAAACCCTTGGGCCCATATCTGTTTGGCTGTTCTTGTCCTGTGGCAGTGAGGGCGATGATTAAGACACTGACTCAAACACATCGCATGCTCACTTTGTCCCAAGCATGGTTCTAAACACTTCTGCATATTTTAAATCATGTGATGTTTATAATCAATCCATAAGGGTTATCCTCCCAGTTTTACAGGTGAGGAAATCAAGCTCCAGAGAAGTGGAACCATAAACAATGTTGGGACAGACAGGCTCACTAAGTTCAGCATTTGCTTTCACAAAGGAGGGAAAAGAGGCTGAAGACAGGATACCCCAAGTCACAGTGTTATGCTGTGACTGGCCTGGCTGAGCTCACAGGCTTCCAGACGTCTGGAAGCTCTGGCCCCACACTCTCGCCTCGAAGACAGGATTCCACCCATTCATTTTGTTTATCCTGTTGACCCAAGCAAAACCCCTTCTGAGAGGCTGCCGTGCCGCATCAGGGTCCAGCTGGATATTCCTGGTCCTCTTCCTGATAATTACCAGGGCAAGACTTAGCTGAAATATGATGGGGAGAGGATTATGGGTTTGGCTCTAGAATTTTGTGAAAGCACATGGAAGTAGTGCATTAATATTCGTCAAGGGCTGAATGGGCCTTTTTAAGAAGTTGAGATAAACTTTGGCAAAATGTTTGCCCTGAGAAACATTCAATCTACTGTGGAGTGGCTCAAAAAAATTATGATTTTTCTTTCCTGTTAAGTTTATTTAGATAGTAAAAATCTGTGTCCCCTATGAAGTCGCACCCCTGAAGTCAGGAGTTCTGACCATACATATGGCGGGCCTGTGTTCTCATCATATTCCCTCCCTCGTTAGGCCTTGCAGTCAGTCCACATCACACGTTTGTTTCTCTTGTGTTTGTGTTGAGCTTCATGAACTCTGGCATTTCATTTCAGGGATGTATATCCAAGGGAATAGCAGCTTTCCTTTGATCTTCCTTGGGACACCATTATGTTCGACCTAAGAAAGATTAGGGAGTTGCCATTCAACGCTGAACAAACACAAAACTCGGCTACAAAGATGGCGGGTGCTTAATCTGTTTACAGCATCGACTCCATTATGAGCTAACTCCACCTCAAGTAGACTCTGAAAAGCATTCTTTGGAATGGAATTCCCATCTGCTTTGGGAGGCTACGTGCATATGGTCCAGAGTACTGAACGTATTGGCCTCACAAAGAAATCTATTTAGCATGAAATATTTAAACTGTAGAGGGTTTTTAAACTTTGAAATCATTGTCAGTGTTGGTTCCCCCCCACATGGCTGTCAAGTTATACTTTCTCTGAACTGAACAGCAGTTTCTGGAAAGCACCGTTGCCTTCTACTTGTATTTGTAATAACATCTGCTCAACAGTGGTGAAACAAGTCTGCTCCAGTCTCTGGACAAACAGTCCCCTGAGCTGGGGTGAACTCAGGGGGGCAAAGAGCTGCCACTTGGCCAGCAGCTGGAAAACCAGACTGCTCAGCTCCCTTCCGCTCCTTTTCCAAAATGGGCTTCAGAACTCAGCCCACCTTTTAAATAGCTCTTTAAAGCAATGCACAGGTCTAAATGTGATACATATATATATATGATGAGAAAGGAAGAACAAAATAAAATCACATGTTAGCCTGTCAGGATTTTCAGTTCCCTGTCACCCCCAAGACACTGATGGAGATTTATTTTCCTAATGAAGGCTCCAGTGCTAATGGTGGCACTTGCTAGAATCAGTTAGGACTAAGTGGTATTTAATTCACAGCGAAGCGACAATCTGACTGGACTGTGATTAGTTCCAGCTTTTAGCTATCATTTATAGGTCACCAGGCGGCTAACAACCTCAAATGAGGGACCATTATCTTTTGACAAGATGAAGCATTTTTCTGGGGGGATGGGAGGAGGGGGAGGGGGCGCTACGCCAAAAGCCAGCCTAATACTCTCTCTGGGAATTATTTCATTCCTAATAGAGCTCCACAGCCACTTACTCAGAGGAACCACGTTTGTGCATTCCAGTAAGGTCTGCTGAAGACAGGGAGGAAAAGACTTTTTTAGCCATCCGTTGATCTACTCAGCAACTACAGGCGAGCATTTCTTACTGTGCTCTGCTTTATTGCACATCGTGGGCATTGTATTCTTTACAAATTGAAGGTTTGTGGCAACCCCGGGTGGAGCAAGTCTGTCGGTACCATTTTTCCAACTGCATTTGCTCACTTTGTGTAATCACACTTTAGTCATTTGAAACCTTTTTCTTTTTATTATTCTATTTCTTACAGTAATCTATGATCAGCGTTCTTTGATGTTACTATTATTCCTCTTTTAGGGTGCCATGAATTGTGCCCATATAAGACAGGAAGCTTAAGAAACACTTCTGTTCTAACTGCTCCGCCAGCTGGCTGCACCCCCATCTCTCTACCTCTCCTCAGGTCTCCCTATTCCCTGAGACACAACAATCTTGAAGTCAGGCCAGTTAACAACCCTATAGTGGCCTCCGAGTGGAAGGAAGAGTCTCACATCTCTCATTTTAAATCAACAGCTAGAAATGATCAAGCAATAGTGTGGAAGACATTCAAAAGCCAAAAGAGGCCGAAGGCTAGGCCTCTTGAGCCAGTTACCCATGTTGTAAATGCAGAGGAAAAGTTCTTGAAGGAAATTCAAAGAGCTACTCAGTGACCACATGCTAAGAAAGCAGAATAGCCTTATTGCTGATATGGAGAAAGTTCTAGGGGTCTGGATAGAAGCTTCAACCAGCCATAACATTTCCTGAAGCTAAAGCCTAATCCAGAACAAGACCCTAACTTTCTTCAATTCTGTGAAGGCTAGAAGAGATGAGGGAGCTGCAGAACAAAAGTTTGAAGCTAGCAGAGGTTTGCTTGGGGAGTTTAAAGAAAGAAACCATCTCCATAACAGGACAGTGAAGCAGCAGGTTATCTGGAACATCTAGCTAAGATAATGAAGGTGGCTGCACTCAACAGATTCTACTACGTAGAGGAAACAGTCTTATATCGGACGAAGGTGCCATCTAGGACTTTCATGGCTAAAGTTAATGCCTGGCTCCAAAGCTAATTGTTAAGCTAATGCAGCTGCTGACTTAGTTGAAACCGGTGCCCACTTAGTCTAACCCAAATCCTAGAGCTCTTAAGAATTATGCTCAATCTGTATTCACCAAGCCCCCAATATCTCCGAGGTATGCCTGTATTCCTTGGGCGAGGCCCTCTGGGAGAGTGTATTGGTGGGGTTCCTTGGAAGGACAGCTAACGTTCAACCTGCACGTACTGGTGTGGCCGTTCTAGGTTTGTGATAGCCGTTCTCTCCCACCATGGGGGAAAGCCTGTGCTCTGATTGGCTGGTGTCAGGGCCGTTTTGATGGTTAAATATTCAAAATAACAACCTTGCCTGGAGCAATGTTCTTTTGTACAGCTTATTTTTTTTTCCCTCTAAGAAAATTCCATTTTAAGTGGAATTCTCTTACACCATTAGAGTGTCCCCTAAATTAACTGAAAGCTGTTGACCGTCTGTTAATTATAAGCAAGATGACATAATGTTCCAAGAAAGTAGCAGTTTGCATGTAGGTCCATGGGACCCCAGAGGATTAGGAGTCTAGCTGGTCAGTAGCTGAGGCCCTGATGACTCCTGTCCACCCCGTAACAGGGAGGGCCCAGGGGTCCCCAAAGTCTGAAAGCACTAGAAGAAACCAGGTGTCGCTGCCACCAGCTAGCTGCACATACTGGCTTTGACACCTACTGCCTGTTTTCCTTCCTCCTGTGAGACCCCCACTTCCTTCTTTCTTGGTCTTGAGCAGGTGGAAGGCAGTCTTCTAGCTTGTTTTTCTCTTATCTCATGAGTCTTAGAAGAGCCTGCTTTTGTCTGCTTTTGGAACCAGAACTTCAGATGTCCCAGCGCTGATGTAATACTAGAAGCGTCCATGTGTTGAGTGCCGGCCAGGCCTCAGATATTATGAAGGTGCTTTCCATACATGATTCCACTCAGCCCTCATCTTAATCCAGGGAGGGAGGCATTACTGTTTCCAGGGCGCAGAGGAGTCTGCGGCATGACCAGGGATACAGATCCAGGCCTGCTGCTCTGGGGCACCCCCGGGGTCATCTCACAGGTGTTATTTCTGTCCTAAATTTGCTTACAGTCAGTTGTGAAAACAAGCCACACCTATATTGCTACATGGTGAAACTAAGTATAGCAATAGTTCTCAAACTCAATCTCTTATTGTTGTGAACCTATGTTGATTTTTTATAAATTGTTTCAATATACACAAATATGAATCTTGCATGAGCTCCTTACACTGCTAATATTTTGGTGTATTTCTTTATAGATACCCATATATTTGGGGGCTTATGATTTTTTTGGGGTTGTGTCTCACATATTAGCATTTCTGATGTAACAAAATTTTAAAAACTGATATATTTTCATCCTTGCACCAATACAGGGATTTTACCATATATTTAACCATTCCCCTCTATTTGGGCATTTAGGTTCTGATTTGTATCATTACGAAGCGCACTGTCTTGTACATTTTTGTACATGAACCTTTGGCTGCTTTTCTGGTCATTTCCTTGGAGTTAATACTTAGAAGTGAAATTACTGGGTCAAAGGGCACAAACACTTTTCAAGGCTTTTAACATCTCTCTCTAGGAAGGTTGTATTAATATGTCTGTATCTGGTATTTTTAAGGATCACTTTGGGACCTAAGAGGTGTCAGGAGAAAGTGGCATCTGAAGGAAAACTTCAAGGGTGGGCAGGGCTGTTACCAGAGCCAGTGGGTGGAGGCATTCTGGGTGGGTGACAACATGCCCAGACTCAGGGACAAGAGACACGGTGCCTGAGGGAAATGGCACGCATTCTGATTTAGTTAGTGCTGTGGCTCTCAGCCATTTTACGTACTGAACACTCTTAAATGTCAAAATTTGGAGAACATAAATGTTCAAAATAGGAAACAACTCGGCAATAATGCAAAGACAGTCAGCACTATGGTATGATGTTACCTAAATGTCCCCGAGCATCACCATTATTATACCATTTCTTGCTCCCCCTGGTTCTGTGTTCACAATAGAACTGTTTGTTGATCTTGTCATGGTCTCATGTAGTATCAGGATGATGTTCCAGAAGGCACGCTGAGTTTCGTGTTGGCATGGAGCCACACAGGTTGCTACTATTAGTTACTGGACCATTCAGGTCCGTAGCCCTCTCGACAGTCTTCCCACCGGGGGAGTAGTGTGGTGGTTGAGAGATGTTAGGAAGGAAAGAATCCAGACCACATGGGTTCGAATTCCAGCTCTATCATTTATTGGTTGTGTGGCCCTTATGCAGGTTACTTCACCTGCATGCCTCTACTTCTTCAGCCGTAAAATGGGGTTGATGTTACCTACCTTTATAGGATTATCTTGAGGATTAAATGAGTTAATATACATAAAGCATTTGAAACAATGTTGTGCATAGAATAAGTACTTTTAAAAACTTTAGCTTTTATTATTTATTATAGTTGCCTCAGTTTGGCCCCCTGGCTAAGATTTGGCAGCACACATATGAAAGGTTTATGGCCGAGTGGTATGCTGTGGCATTCCATCCACGGAGACCGAGAGGACTAGGGCCAGCTTCCTTCCCAGCTCAGTGCACAGCTACAATGAACAGCTCTGTGTCAAGGGTGAAATGTTTTTATTTGGGTTCATCAAAGAGACTGAATAGAGTCTCATGAAATTCATCCATATAAAATATCGTAAAAATGGTTGCAGGCATAAATAAGAACGACTCTAACTATTCTGTTTTATAATGCACAGTCCTTTTTGTTGATTACAAATAAGTATATGAAGTTAAGATGCAGAAACTGTCTAACTTGATTTCAGCAATTTCTAAAAATTGAATTATAAAATTAAGGACCCATAAAAAATATGCTTTTTAAATGGAACCAGCCATCTTGAAAAAGATCCTGAAATATGTGGTTAAAACTTCTTAATACTTCAAAGATAGATAACAAAAATGTTGCTCGTAGGCCTGACTTTAGAGGACCTAGACCCTCTGGGAACTCCTGGCCTCGGTGCAGTGACCTAAGAAGCCTCTTGCTAGGATCTGTGTCAGATGCAAACAAAATCATTCTTGGTTTTGCTCCATAAATGGAGACAGGATTCCCTCGTTGCTGGATGACTTGAAAAGAAGACTGCTTTCACTATGCATTTGGCCTCACAATCTTCATTGACAGATAATTCTAAAAAGAAAACAGAACATTAACAAAAATAAATACTTCAGTTAGGGTTTCTCAGCCTTGGCACTACTGACATTCAGAACCATGTGATTATTTGCCAGGGACTGGCCTGTGCAGCCTTCTTGGCTTCTTCTAGCCCCGTGTCAGTGGCAGCCCCGAGGGGTGCCAACCCAAATGTCTCCAGACATTGCCACCCATTGGGCAAAACTCCCCCCAGTTGAGAACCACGGTTTAAATCAAAAGACTGTAAATCAGTAAGAAGAAATTACTCTCTTTTAAATGGTCAAGACTATCGGACTACTGGCAAGAAGAAACAAGCGTGTGTGTGCATCAACAAGCAAAGTATGACCCTGGGGACAAACGGAGACCTTACATCTCTGCTGTTGTGGTTGTGACTACATTACCCTACACAAAAACAGCTGTATTACTACCAATACAAGTTGAAGGAAGAATCTTTAAATGCCTGGACTGTCCCCTCTCCACTTGGCAAAATGGGCTTCACCTCCTTGGTGAAAAGCATCCTCAGTCATAGGATCCTATGCTCACCTGTTGCTATCTCTATAAAAGCTTGCCTTTCGGGGCACCTGGGTGGCCCAGTTGGTTAAGCGACTGCCTTCGGCTCAGGTCATGATCCTGGAGACCCGGGATAGAGTCCCACATCGGGCTCCCTGCTCAGCGGGAAGCCTGTTTCTCCCTCTCTCTCTCTCCCTGCTTGTGTTCCCTCTCTGGCTGTGTTTCTCTCTGTCAAAGAAATAAAATCTTAAAAAAAAAAAAAAAAAAGAGCTTGCCTTTCATAGTAATTTACTTATTCATATGTCTGCTTGTCCCCAGGCCATGAACTGGTTGTGGGCAAGAAATCATGCCTGGTCATCTCAACATTCCAATTCTTTCCCTGTAGTCGATGCTCAATAAATCCGTTGACTGAAGAAGAATGAAGGTACGACTTCTAGGCACAACAGCAAGCCTCCCATCTAGACTCGCATTATGACTGATGTGATTGAGGAAAATTTAAGGGAGAGGGTATGTGATGCAGGCCTTAGAGAACATGATTTTGATAGACACAACACAGGTAAGGGGACAGCCGTTAGCAAAGACATCGTGGCAGGTAAGGGTGACACCTGCAGGGGTCTCAGGGGACTAGCTAGTTTGGGTGACGTTCAGGGTTAATGTAGACCTATACTGAGCCCAGACTTGGGAATCTGTGGGTGCCAGGATAAGGAGTTAGCTTGCAGGGTGGTTTGGGACAAGAAGGTGTGAAGGCAGGAAGATCAGTCAGAATGCTGGCTATTATCCTGACCCCTGTTGCTAAAGGTCGGAGGGATTTCTCCTACAATTCCTGAAACCAAATTTTTTTCAAAGAAGGAAGTTCTGCCTATAATTCATGACACCCTAAGAATGTCGTTTGCATCACAACACGGATCACTTTAAGTTTACCACAGGCTGAAGGGTTGCAACACCACAACTGCTAAGTAGGTCAGTCTACTGAACTGCAACCAAGGCAAGAATTTACACACAAAAAGCCAAGACATGAAGCGGAGGACTCGTACCGGTAAGGAGTACAGGAGCACGGCCACGAAGAGCAGCACGATCAACAGGATCAGCAGGCCGATGATGACCCACTTAAAGCGGCGCCACACGATGAACTTCATGGTCTTACATGGGTTGGTGAACCAGAGGAAGGAGGTTTCTGGTCGGCTGCATTGCAAAGAAATAGTTTTACTGACCCAACTTGGGTGGGACAGATATTTTACCTCAGAGCCTAACACAGTTTAAAGAACACTTAATAACACTGATAAAGTCAAGAAAAGACATTCCCCTTAGTTGGCTGGGAAAGATTCTTAAATATTGTATGGCCCCTTAAGATGCTGAAGATACTCTGGACTTTGGTTTTGTGGGAAAGGAGAAAGGTTAAATGAAGCTGGATCACCAAGCTCCCCACCCCCTGCCCCCCCATTAAGTGCAAAATTAAGACAACACTGAATCCATTCCATTAAGCGTATTGGAAGGGGGCGCTTTCAGACTTCAGGTATTTGGGGATCAGACATTGTGGAGAACAAAGAGGGCCTCTCACTTTGGTGGGTCCAGCTTGGGGTTCATGTTGGGTTCATCTCGTCCCTTCCCAGCTGGCCTCTCGTCTGCCTCCTTCTCATTGAGGATTTCCAACGTCATCTCCACTTTCCCCTTCAGTAAAGCAGAACAGGTTAAACACATGACATCACGTTTCACAAATATTTTCATTTCAACCCAAGGAGTATTCCCTGAGCAATGATTTTTATTCTTGTAAAACAATCCTTAGATTGCCTTAAATTTTCCTCAAGAGATTTTATCGCATTTCCTCTTCCATGTGTTTTTGAACCAACCCCATGTGGGAAACTGAGAGGACAAATTGCTTTCCTTCCCTCTGCTCCCTGCTTTTCATTCTCTGTACCCCATGCTCTAACTTTCTCATATCCATGTCCTCGCTTTCTCACACACTGTCCTTTGTAACTTTATTTGGGACAGATCAGACTAAGTCTCGTTACTAACAATATGTTGTTCTTACTCAGCCTCCCTACTTCCTGCTAACCACGCTCGCCTGCTGTGGGGAGCAGAGAGGGCACTCTGTGGGTACTCAATGGACTTCGCTGAATATATGAATGAATGAGTGAACAAATGAATGCCTCTGTGTTCATAGTTTCCTAAGTGATGCACTGGACGGTGTTTAAGGCTTCTATGTGGATAATCCCGTGTGATGCTCTAGCAACTGTGAAAGCAGGTACTGTGATGACCCTCATGTGAACTTGAGGACGCTGAGGCCAAAAGAGGTCTAGAAAGTTGTCCACTTTTACATCCAGCCTTGTCTAGGACCCCAGGATACCCACTAGAACACCAACAGTCTGAGGACCCCAACCCTGATAACTGGCTCGGTGGTCGAGCCAGCGGACTCCTATGCTGATGAGTCTTGACAAAATGAGGGGCCCAACTGTGGCAAGTTGCTATCTCTCTCCCAGTCTGTTGTGGGGGTTGGTTTTTATTCTGCCTAGTTCTGTAGTATTTTTAAGTAAAAAATTTATATGTTAACTATGCTTTAGTTACAACATTTTTTTAATGTTATATCCCAGTTTGTTTCTTGAATCTACAAAATGGAGATAGTGTCTACTTTCTGGGATTGTCAGGAGAACTAAATGAGCTCATGTGTAAACTACTCTGTAGTGGTAGAAAACAGATCAGTGGTTTCCTGGGCCAAGAGTGGAGGGAATAGTAGATTGCAAAGGGCACAAGGAAACTTCTGGAGCAATGGGAATGTTCTGGATCTTGACTCTGGTGATGGTCTCAGGAATGTCTATAAACTCATGGAATTGTGCACTCTAAATAGATGCAGTTTATGTAAATTATACCTCAGAGTTTTTTTCCAAACCATGAGTATGAATGTGAGGCACTTATTAGCATGTTGCCTGGCTCCTAATCAATGATCTAGGATTTTAACTGTTATTAATAGCAATAGTACATGCTGAATGAGGTACTCTTCTATGACATGGCATGGTAACCTGGACTTCTCCTCTATCATCATCTACCTGGGAGTTCTCCAAACTTGCTTATAGGTTTCAGCTTTTATGTCCAGTGCATGTCAGTGCTCCTTGCTTCCTCCACTGTCTTAAATTTATTTTTTTAAACAGGAAGAGTTTGAATTTGAAGTTCCTTTATCTGTACCGAATTGTACCAAAAGCTCAGGATAACTTAGCCTTCCCGGTGAAGGAGGGTCCTCAGGAGATAAAGTGTAGCCACTTGGGTTTCCAGCTTTTCGATCATTCCGATCTACCTTCCATACAACCCCACACCTATGCTCACGGCATCCACCACTTTCTCTTGTAATTCCAGTACAAACCATTCCTGTCCTTATCTTATTGGGCATCAACTGAGAGGGCAGAGCCTAAATGACAAAAGGAATGAGTGCCCCGAACTGGGAAATAGTCATACAGCCATCACGCGGGAGCCATCTTTATCTGCATAGCATGGCCACCAGCCTTTCATGGACTTCTGCTCAAACAGTGAGGCGGTTTTTGCTTTAAGGGGGTTCATGGCTTTGAGGTCTGGAATCATGTCCAAATTGCATTTCTCTGATGATTTTGCTGGAATGATGGTGTGATGCAAATCAAGTTCCAGGAAACCTAGCCAAGGAAACAATTAGACCCAAATAAGCTTCAATGGATCAGCCCTTGTTCAGAATGTACTTGTCAGAGGAGAGGCAGTGATTCTGAGCAGGTGATGGGTGAGTTAGATAAAGGGATCCTGGTAGACAGTTAAAATTCCTTCCGGACAGGATGGAAAATGGTAGAAGAAATGTCTGTCCAGGGCTCTGTGTCTCATAGAGGGTAAGATGATTTATTTCTCAAAGATACAAACATAGAGCTCTTCTACAAGCTGAAAAGAATTAAACATCTATAGACTAAATCTATGTCCGCTGAAGGCAGACTTGGAATGTGCTCAGAGCAGTCTCAGGCTACCCTGAACAGAGGCATGGTGAGCCCTCTGGCTACTTGTACTCATTTAGGAGTCACATCTTGCTGAAAGGTGAACATGGAAGCTTTTTACCTTCAACTGAGGAGGGGGGTGGTAGATTGGTGAGGGGATTTGGGGGTGAGCCAAAGTGTGGGAGGGAAAAACAGAGCAGGACAATGAGGTAGACCCAGGGCCTGGGAGAGGGGAATTCAGAAGAGCATTATGTTATTGTGGGGGTGGGGGGGCATGCGTACTAAGAAAGGGAAGGGCCCAAGGTGAGGACTGTTTACCAGGTGCCTTTAACCACATAGGAGGATGCACCCCGGGGAAAGTTTAAGGGCTCGTGACATTAGGTGACTGAAAGCATCTCGGAGGAGGAGGAAGGCAGTTGTGACATGCTGAGGAGGCAGAGTGGGTAGTCTGGCTGTGGAGGCAAGGCTGAGGCATTCCCTTGTGAAAACAGACTTGGAGTGTTTAAGGCAAGACAGGAGCTGGTGCAAGAGCCTCCTTTGGGGCCCCTCAATGTGGATGGGGCCTGCAGAAAAGAGTGACTTCACTGCATAAAATGTTCAGAGGGCTTGGGACAGCAAGCAGGAAGGCCACACTCCCCAGAGGACACCCAGGCCTTGAGTGTATCCCAACCCTTAATTATCCCTGGTACTGGAGACTTAAATCAGTGATTTGGATTTTAAATGATTTCACTAATTACGAGTAAAATTTCTTAGAGAAAAATATCCAAGTGTAAGCCATACCCAAATAGTCATCCAGAGAAAACTTGTCATTATCCCATATCTGAATGATGAGTCTGGGTGGGACCCGGAATTCAGTTTGGTCAATACTCCAGAAATGCTCCTAAAATGACAAGAGAAAGAAAAACCCAAAGACATGGATTATTGGACTCTGAAACCTTCCCCTTGGGTCCCTGGAAACCCCCGCATCAGGGCACAGGGCTTTTGTTCTCCTCTGCAACCCACCTCTAACATCCCTTCCCCCTTACCCTCCACCCCCCACCCCATGGTTCGGAGGGCAGCCAGGCTGCCCAGGAAATCTCAAGGCCACCAGCTGGGTGACAAAAAGGTTGTCCCAGGCAATTCCCAAACAGAAGGTTTCCTGCCTACCATGTTCCTATTGGTATGACTCCCTGCTGCCATTCCTGGGGTTTGGGGAGTTACTATATCTGGCCCCCACCCCCACCCCACTATGGCCAGCTCGGACTAACCTCCTAAAGCCAAGCTGGTCTAGGCCAGCCCACCCACACTAACAACCTGCTGGGGTGTCACATTTGCTCAGTGACCTTCCACCCCCCCCCCCACACGGATGGATGTCTGAGCACACTCATTTCACAGGGGGGTGAAGACACTGGGGATCAGCTTTCACTCTTTATCAGCACAGATTTAAAATGTCCTGACATTTTTGGCTTTTGAAAATATGGCTGTGTTTTACATGCTGTGGTCAACCCAGACCCCCAGATTCCTCATTCTGAAGTTAGGTGGAGGGAGGAGTGGGTAAGGGTCCTCCAAGTTCTCACTTCTGGTTAGCCAAACACAGTAACACCTCCGCAGCCTACTACTCCTACATGTCTCGGGCCCCAGCAGAATGGGATTCCCCCAGTGTTTCATGAATTCAAAGAAAGATGGATGGGTTTTTTCTTGGTTTTCTTTCTTTCTTTTTTTTTTTTGGAGATGGGAAGAGGGAGAGAGAATCCTATGCAAGCTCCATGCCCAGAGCAAGACTGACTTGGGGCTGAGATCATGACCTGAGCCAAAATCAAGAGTCAGATGCTTAATTGACCCAGATGCCCTTGTTTCTTGTTTTTCAGATGATATTCCAGAAATGTTGCCCTTTGCAGAGCTCAGGGGCCCTGGCTCTGAGGGACTAGGAAGCCCATTCTGCTGTTAGTTGTCCTCGTTGACTGTCCTGTGTGGGTCATGCTCCACTGAGAGATCTCAGATAGGAAAGGCCTGCCTGACTCTAAATCCCTCCCTTCTCGCTCATCTGCCTCACCATGTGGAAGTTTGTGCATGATCTGACATCAGGTGAGCCTCTGTGTTCCAGAAGATGTTCTATGGTGGCATTGCTCTCACTTGGCCTGGAAACGTGCTCCCCACACTGGCAGCGCCAAGCAGGGCCAGCAGAGGGTAGGGTCTGGCTCGGTGGAACACGAGGCAGGTGAATTTTGATTAGGTGTACGGAGAGGAGGCGAGCAGGCAGAGCTAAGAAAGGCTTATAGAATGTGGGGAGCAGGGATGGGACAGGGGGTCTATGAAGGGCACCTCTCATTATTGCCTGCCCAAATTTCAGGGCCCCTTTTTGGGGAAAAAGCATCCACATTTTCCCTGGGGACTCTCCTCCAGGCCATGTAGTTTGGGAGGAACTGACACTGCTCCTAACCCCAGAGTTGGGCCAGTCCTAGCCACGTGGGTTCGTTCTGGGATCCTGGAAATGTGACCCCAAACAGGAGGAGACACAGAGGCCCAATTCCAGAACTCTGGTTGGTGCCACTGGTTCTTTTCTTTCTGGTGAGGTTGCTGCGAGGGCAGGAGCTGGGCTGGGCTGTGGGCAGCCATCTTGCCTCACCAGGGAATGAGGTCCATGGGAGAGGGCAGAGAGAGGTATGGAGAAAATGAGAGCAATTCCTAAAGACATTGGTTCAATCTGGGATCCAACATTCCTAAACCAGCCAACCCTGGACTTTTTAAGTAATGTGAACCAGTAACTCACTTTGTTGGTATAAGCCAATTTGAGCAGAGTTCTGTAATTCATTAGAGTCTTACTAATTAAGACCATGAGGGCCCTGGCCTTTCATGGAAGTGCTTCTAAAGGAGGTAAAGCAGATACTGAGGTTTAATAAAGAAGGTAAAAGGGAAATTTCACCTACTTTAATATCTTGCCTCTTTTTGATTAATGAGTCAAAAAGGTGCTGCTTATCACGGGAAGAAATCAGTCTTCCTATGACATAAAAACACACCCGGGTATTTGCATATATGAACACAAGAGCCTCAGGTCTATCCTTTACCCTGATGCCCACTTGTTAGGTGACGGCAATAGTGTTTCTGATCCTTCCGAATTGCACCAAGAGCTGTCTTAGCTTTGTGACCCTAGACAAGTATCTGCACCTCTGTGGGTCTCAGATTCCTCATGTCATCAAGAGGGAGCCAGACTCATGCCCTCAGAGGCACTGAGCAGATCCTATGTTCCCTGTAGCTATTAAGGAAGACCCGTGACACCCACTTCCCATAGGCATAGATCAGAACTTACTTTTTTAGCAACAATACAGAGTTGTTCCGCTGGGAGGTAGTCAAAGGGGAAAACAAATCTCCAGTTAAAATTCCCTTCACCATCCAAAGACCTATAATGGACATCTGTTTTCTGTTTGTTTTCTTCACTGCCAGGAATCCAGCTGAAAAGCAGGAGCAAACAGACTTTAGCTTCATTTGATTGACAAGTAATCTAGCTGCAAAATTATGCTGTGATTAGAGGAGTGAAGGGCAGGAGAATTAATGCACTTTTCTTGGGCAGGTTCCAGTTATGTACGGAGCTGGGGGTGATTTATGAACGGAGGTGCTCTGTTGTATCCAATGCAGGTTATAGCCAAATAAAATATAATTCCTCTAAAACCAAAGCAGGAAACCCTGTAGACTTCAGTTAGTGGGGATAAGGTGACATTTTCTGGAAAATATCAACAACTTCGCTTCTATTCTGGGAACGCTGAAGCTTGCTGGCTATGCTGCTAGTCTTCCTAACCATAACTCATCAGAGTCTGTCATCACTGCTGATAGGCTTAATGAATATGAGTTAGTTCAAAATTTTAGCATTTCCTCTTCCATATTTTACTTAAGCAAACAAAATAGGCACGACTCAAGTCATCTTATGGTTTCCTTTTTTTAAAATTATTATTCTTAAATTCACTATGAATGCATTAATGAGACTAGCAAGGGAGATGTAAGCTATTATTTCCATGTGTATATCAATGAAAATTCACTTCCATAAACAATTTAACATCTTAATTTTTGACATTTGAAAGTTTCCTGTGGCTTGTGCCTGGCCAGTAGTAAGCCTACTGAAGGAATGAATGAACGTGTGATGTCACATCTCCCAGCTATTGGGAATGGGTCTGTTTAGGAGCTAGGAGACCACTGGATTTCAGACTGGGCAGAGGGCCTGAGAATCCCATTGCAATAAACTGTGGAGTTTTAAAAAAAAGACTGATACCTGGACTCCCCGCCCCCCTCCCCCTGGCCCGAAGATAGAGATTCTCAGTAGGAGGCAGGTCTGGCTATGAGCTCACTCTGCCACTTACCATTCTGGGCTTCCTCTCCCACCCGTAAATGAAACTAACAATATGTGCTCCCTTCGCCTGCTAACACAAGGACAGAGTGGAAGACTGCGGCTTAGAAGGGCCAGAATGGAAAGGGTGAAATCCTTGGCTGTGTTACCGATCATCTGCCATAGTCAGCATGCCTGGTTTTATTCTTCCCAACAACTCCATAACTAGCTCCATTTTACAGATGCGGAAACTGAGGTCCAGATAGAATAACTTCCACAAGGTCACACAGCCACTAACGGACAGAATTAAGTATTAAGAACTTTGAAGCCCTGGTTGGTCTGACTCTAAAGTCCAGGCCTATTCTTCTGCCCCAAGGGACCATGGAAACTACTAGAAAGTCACATGCTAACATTAAATTCTATTATTAGCAGTGTTATTAATATCAATCACCTACAATAATTGTCCTTTTTGCTAACTGATTAGCCAAAATTAGTTGAGAGAGTCACCTTTATTCACTTTTAAGCTTTTAAATTAACTCAAGGAAGAGAGTTCACACTCTTTGGCTAGGACCTTGGTGACTTCACCTCCTTGACAAGATCCCCAAAGCGCCACTACCCTCCCTCCCCAGACCACTCGCCCCTTGAAGCTATTCCCTTTTTTCCTGAATCTTTTCACATTTCTATTTTAAGACAAGTTGACTAACTATGTATTTGTGTATGCACACGTATACCTTTGTACACATGCGAGACGTGGTGGAGCCTAGCTCCGTTAGCCTGTGGCGGATGGCAAGCACTGGGGAGTACGGGTAGTAACACACCGTGTCTGGCCCCATCCAAGGATGCCATTTATGCGTAATTCATCTTTTCACATATAGTATTTAAATTTTAATTCTAAATAGGATATGGGACTTTAGGTTGTGCTTTTATTCTTTGATTAGAGTTTTCTCTCAGTCCAGTATTCCTTGATTTTGTTTCTCTGATTTGAAAAAATAATGCTTATGACAGTCAAATAAATTTGCATATATATAATTAGCTAGGATTAGTTTTCCCTGGGGAATGGTAACAAGATCCTGAAATGAGAAAGAATAATGAAGAACTTGATGAAACATTCCGTGTTTACAGTGTACCCAAATGATAGTAATTATGTCTTCAACAAAGTTTTGATTGAAGGCCACTTGGGATCGTAAGTGAAACTTTGTTATCACTTTAGGAATATATTAAATTTTAACAAATCTTATCTTTTACATATCAAAGAACTAAACTTGGTCTATGTGGAATAGTAATCCTACTTAGCTAACATGTACACAGTGGGATAGGTCATTTTCTGGGTCAGCATGACTGGCCACAGGCTGCCCCGATGACACACTATTCTCCATATGTCCATCAGGGTGCTTCTGGATGCGATTCGAATCTGAATTGGTGGACTCAGTGAAGTAGGTTGCCCTTCCCAGTGTGGGTGGGCCTTATCCAATCTGTTGAGGGCCCGAACAGAACCGAAGGCAGAGGTAGGAGGTCAGCCTCCAGCATACCACCCACATGCCTGAGCCTCCAGCTTCCCGATGGCAGAACGACGGGACTTCCCAGCCTCCAGAATCATATGCACCAGATCCTTACAATACACTCTTACTCTCTCGCTCTACACACACACACACACACACACACACACCCCTTTTGTTCTGTCACCCTGGAGAACCCTAATACACAGTAGTGTTTACTACCTGCCAGGCACCATCCTAAATGCTTTGAGTAACTCAATATTCTGAATATCCCAGAGCAGCAGGTACTATCTTTATCTGCACTTTGCAGATGGGAAACTGTGAGCTCACTAACTGGCCCAGCTGGTAGGGAAAGTTACCAGGATTTCAACCCAGGCAGTTTGTCTCCAGAGTCCATCATTTTAATTGCTATGCCATTCTGTATACAACCTCTTTGATCGGGGCATAACAAGAAACTAACACTAACGTGGATTGTTGGTAACCTAATGATACAAGTGACAGGATGATGAACATTGTGATACTTCACATGTTGGATGAAGGCATCCATAAATGGTGGAATGAAAGTTTTTTTGGAAATATGCTCGTGTTTCCTCTTTTCCATGGACAATAGCTTCTGGTAGTAAAATGTACAGAAACTGAAAGTTAAAAAGCCTTCCTTGTGTTTCTAGGGCTAGCTACTCTTAAGGTATCCAAAAGGAATAAAACAAACTACATGACAAAAGAAGTAACAAGGCTGATAATAAACTGAACCCACTTTAAAAGAGAAATATATAGAAATATTTATCAGTGCTAACAGTTATTTGATACGTCTACTTATAAACAAGGTCTGTACAGATTTCTCTTCTCTGTCTTCTCTCCCTTTGTCTTGCAGGCACTCCCTGAGCAGACTGCATAAATGGAATGAAATAGCTTCACCTGACCAAGTATCCTAGAGAGGACACCTTGAATAATGATGATGCCCATTCCTTTTCTCGACAGACGAGGTAAGCATGTTAACCTTACCCTTTGACATAGATGTCACTCATTTCCTCTCCTGTGATGCTCTTCTCATCCAACAGAACGTCCTTGGTATTCCAGATGATCACACGCAGATAGTATCTGCAAGCAGCACATTTTGAAGGTGTTTTTTCTCTGGTCTTGCACCAAGACCCCAGCCCCAATGTAGCAGGCTCTCAAGACTACTTACTTTTTGGCTTTCCTGGGGGTGATGTTGAAAGGAGGGCCTGGTGGCCCCAAACTCTTAGGGAAAACATCTACCCACATCTGAAGTTTCCCCTGAATCATTCAAAAAGGAAAAAAGAAATTAAGTTGTATTATGAGTAACAGAGACTATCACTTTCTTTCAGATTTTCTAGGTGAAATTGTTTCTGCAGGCGTGCCTATTTACTAGTCCATATGGAAAGTAAAAAAGTATAGCAGAGGAACAAACCAAGATAAATCATCTGTCTTCATTGTCTTTTAGGCCACCCATTTCCTACTCTCACCAGAAGTCTCTGATGGCTGCATGTGCCCACCTCTATCATAATCTAAATGTCCCTTAGCTAATAAGAAGAGGGCTTCCCATCTCTAACACAACCCCAACACGCACACGCTCATGTACCCTCTTACAGTAACCTGAGAGGTGGATCCTTCACTCAGAACTCTATCACATTGCCTACTTATTATCAGTCCTGATTTTGTGACACCCAAAGGTTTCTCCACTCACCCCCAGCTAGGAAAGCACAATAATGTAAAATGGTATGTAATTTATAAAAGACTTACAACATGGCACTTTCAAAGGAGAGACCCAAACAATCAAGAACATTACTGTTCCCCAAAGTTGAGGCCTCCCTGCCATCAGCTGGCTAGGGCCCACCACCTGTGAGGAGGCTTGCAGGAAGGGGAAAGGTGAAAGCCCAAATGATACTTGGTGAGGTCCTGCTCAGGTCTCCCACTGCCACAGACCAAGGCCATCTACTCAGCTAGAATGTTCTTCCAGACAGGCTAGGAATGCCAGATGACCACACCCAACAGACAGTTGACGACATCTGGTTTGTTAACTGTATCAACCATATGAATCAACTTAAATTCCCCAACTGTTTTTGGATGTTTTGTAGACTGTACCTTCAGACTGGTCTTTAAGAAGGTTCCCAAGGAAACTAGACTGGCTTCCGAATGCTCAGTGATGAAAATGAGTTAACTGGAACTCTTACAAAGGGCTGCCTTTTCCTCTGGTCCTGACTCTCCCCTAACAAATCTTCAGGGCTCAAGGTACAATACATCCAGCGTGATGCAGAACATGAGGCATCTGGGGACGTCTCCTCGGGCCCAGCCACAGTCTGGCCGGTTCAGGGGAGGGGATGTGTGGGAACAGAGAGAGAAATCTTCCTCACTTTGTAATTTCTTGAGACTTTGTTCAGTTGAGGGGTAGGAGGGAGAGAGGAAGAGGAATGGGCTCTTTGGGGGGAAGGAATAAATAAGAAAAGGATGAAATGAAAACATGGAATAAAATAAACTTAGTAAGCCCAGGCCATCTGTGGCCACTTTTTAGAGATAAGCTTGTCCACAGATATGTAGTCATGGTCAATAGTATTTGCATCCATTAGATTACTATTTAAGTGTGATTTCCTAGCCACCTGCATTGGAACCCCTCCAGGTACTTACTAAAACTCAGATTTCGCCCCCCCCCCCGCCCCGCCCCCAACTCAGACCTGCTGAATCTAAATCTCTGCAGACCCAGCCGGGAGTCTTCCTTGTAACAAGCTTTTATGCAGATTATTCTGGCATTTGCTATGCTCTTTCTCCCTCCTCACTGCTCCCCATCTCCTGGGAAATGACCCTCCCCCATCACTGTCTACGAGGTTCCTGTGATGACACCTGGTGCATTGTGGCCCAGCTTCCTCCCTTCGTCGTCGTGGGTCTCACCTCACCCAAGTGGGGCCTAGCACAGTGCTTCCCCCAACCCCACCCACCGGGCTTCCCCAGACTCCCCCCTGGCCTGCCCCCCAGCAGTGGACAGTTGGGTCCAGCTGGGGCAACCAATCCCTTCCCTGTCTGGAAGTAGGTAGGGGGCTACATTGTAACATAAAAACCTTAGAAATGCTCTATAATATTCTGATGCATAAAAAGGTGATCACAAGAAGAACACAGATTAACAGAGAATGAGAGAAACAGGAGAGGGGGAGAGAGCCTCGTCCAAGGTTGTTCTGAGCCATAGTCACCCTCCTGCCTAGATTTAGTGAATCACCTGGAAATTCTTACCATAAATTCCCCTTTGGAATAAAGCGAATCTGAGTTGCCTATTTCTTGTCTATCTAAGTGTCCAAAAGAGAGAGAAGAGGCACATCAGCGTCAGCTCCTGCCACTGTGTTTGGGATGTGGATGATGGGTCTTCCCAGGGAGAGCTCTTTTACCTGGGAAATGTTGGGCTGGAAGGTGCTGTGCAAAGTCCTGGTTTCCACGTGCTCAGGGACCAGCCCCTGGGTCCTAAGGATGTGAAGGGCAAGGCGCTCGTCAGGAGCCCCGAGGTGCTGGTGCAGGATTTTGTTGGCTTCTGGAATGAAAAATGGCATTGACACAGGGCTGGGCATCTGCACTGTTCGGCCAGATTGCCCTGAGGGGTGAACTAGGCAAGCGGGGCTAGCGTGTGAACATGGACCTGGGAAGGAGTCATGGATAGAAACAGCTCTTGACCATGGGCCCTGCCCCAACCAGGTTCACACCTGTCTTGGGGGCTGCCAGTAGCAAAGGGGCCAGAACACACCCGAATGTGCACGTGGGAGCAGCCTCTATATACTTTTCTGGCAGAAGTTCACAGCCAGAGTCTGTTTCTCAGCCTCCATTGCAGTTAGGTGTGGACCCACAACCTAGTTGGGCTCGAAAGTAACACAGAAGTAAGACGTGTGTCACTTCTAGACCTGGCACATAAAACCCTCTCATGAAAGATATTCTAGATGCTGTTCCCTTTTGGATGCAGAAGGAACAGCAACTTCAGGTGCCCGAGCATAGCCACAAGATGGAAGGGCCTGGGTCCATGATGCATTGCTCCCTGTTGTAATATCGACTGAATTTCAGAGAAATAAACTAGCGTTTTAAGCCATCAACATGTGAAAGTTTAGTTGTTACAGAAGCTAGCCTTACTGTGGCATTTCAAAACCAGCCCTTAAATTCTCTGACACTTCTCGCATGGAGAGATGGAGTCTCTGTCCTCTTCCTTTGAATCCGGAGATACAGCTGAGCACTCAAGTGTGGAAAAAGAATGCTGTGTGACTTCTCAGGCAAGGTAGGCAAGGCCACATGGCTCCTCCTTGGTCCTCTAAGGGAAACCATCTGCCATACAGGAAGCATAAGTATCTGGAGATTGCCCTTCTGCAAGGGCCTGAGGAGGTGCTCCGATCATTGGCCCAGTGAAGAGGCAGCATCAACTGCCGGCTGTGTGTGCAGGCCGCCCTGAACACCCAGCTCCATCAAGTCTTGGGGTACCTGGAACCTCCCCTGCCCCCAGCATCGGGCACCTGATGGCCCACTCAGGTGAGAACCGCCCAGTGAGCCCTTCTTGAATTCCTGACCTGCAAAACTGTAAGCAAAATGAAATGGATGTTTTTCTGCCGCTAACTTTTGGGGTGATTTGTTAGGTAACAATGGTAACTGGAATGAGCCTTGTGATTGAGACAGTTTTGGGTGAGTTACTTGAGGGTTAACTATGAGGCTCATTCCCAATCCCTTTTGCAAGTTCTTATGTTGACAGCAGCATCAACATTTCCTAGGCATCTCGTCATCCCGGGTATTGACAAAGTCCTCTTCAAATGGAAGGACAAAACAGTTCTTGCAATGTTGAGAATGAACTTCTGAGGATTGGGAAAGTAGCTTTCCTCCTGTGGGTCTGTATTCAGCCCTCCCTGGAGATCCTGTGCCTGCAAGACAAGCCCCACAGCCCCGTGCTCGGGGAAGCCTCCCTCCCTACGAAACACTGAATAGCATCGTAGGCTCCTATGCTCTGTTAAGCTTATTTCAGGCTTTGTCATAGTGTAGCTGGCTGGCCACGTGTCAGGACAGATTGTGTTATCAATTACTGCTGGAGAAAGAGCAAGACCCCAAGCTCAGACGTGGGCCAGATGTGAACTCAGAAGATTCTTCAAGCCACCCCCATCCCCCACATCCCTGGGCCTTCTCAGAGAAGGGCCGGAAGAACGGAGGACTAAGCCTGGGAGAGAAATTCTTGCACTACCACCTTAGCACTTTTGAGCTAAATTATGAGATAATTATGCATTACCTAGAAAGTAGTTAATTACCAGAACTTTGTGTTCAAAGCTCGAATGGCTATGACCTAAAAAGGTCACGTGAAACACAAGATAGACAAGAAAATGTGTATACTTTGACACTTGACAAGACAGCAGTACCTTGCTATAATGGGGCTTTTGTTAGATAGTCATGTGTGCAGAGTCCCTTGTGGTATAATTAGGGCACTGCTCTGTGCCCCCCCCCAAGGGGCCCCAGCAATAGAGATGGGTTGTTATACTTGTAACCAGCTTGCTGGTCTACGGTTATGCACTTACCGAATTCATCCAAACTGTAGTCTCGCCCTCCATATCTGATTCTGTTTCCATCTTCGGAAAGGATGGGTGGCGGGAAGCCTTTGTATCTGGCTACATTTTGAAGCAGCTGTGTTGGTCTCAGCTGATCTCGCCAGGTGTTTACTCCAGAACTGTGAAGAACATTCCACACCCAGAGTTACTGCAGGGCTCACAGGTCCTTCTTGGAGTCATACGCACGCACTCACGTACTTACAGACGTGCCCACATAATGAGGGAGCAGGGAATGTACCCTCTGGCTCTTGTCTAGAAACCTATTTCAGATCCAAAATCCACAATTGCCTTTCCCTGTTCCCCGCAATTTCGTCTGCCATAAAAATGAGCGGTTTGCTTACAAACTGTAATCACAATAGGCAAGCTCATAAACTAGAAATTGCAAGCTGTATCTAGACACTGTAGGAAGATGGCAAACAGCACTTAGGGCAAGAAGAACATCACAAAACTGATCAGAGGTTAGGAGAAGGCCCTGCAATGCGATGGCCCAGTTCTCCCGAATACAATCCTGTTATTAAAAACAATACGTATCTGACTCAAAGGAGCAGTGGCTCAGGGAAGAGAGGCACTGAAGTAGAGGACAAAGGCTTCCCCCATGTACTAATATCGGATGGATCAAACTGCCTACATCTGTGGCCCAAGCAACTTACACACAGTACTGCTCAGGTATGCCGCAGTGGGACCCAAACCGGGAAAGGAATCGATTTTCCAGATCAATAATTGTTTCTCCCACCTTTTCATCACGGGTAAAGGTGTCATAATCATAGACAGAAATTTTCAGATCTTTTTCTTGAGGTAAGTAGCAGCACAGTTCATACATTCTAAATAAACAAATGCAAAGTTAGAATCTCCATGATTCTATGCAGGCCTCTCAAAAAAACCCAGGGCTTTGTGCAGAGAATCCCCAGGTGGTGGCTAGGGCTGCTGGAGGAGAACGTGGTGACTGGGACAGCCAGGTGGGTGGCAGTGTGTGGGGGCACTTGCTAAGCAGTTCATGTAAGTAATAAGAACAATACAAGGTCATATGCTTGCTCAGGGGAAGAGCACGGCTTTAAATACCTATGTCTGAATCCCCACCCTGCTGCGTACCAGCCGTGGGACCCCAGGCCAGTCACCTCCCTGTGTTCAGTTTTCTCATCCGTAAAATAGTGACAGGAATACCTACCGTCCCATGTTGTTATAAGGGTCAGGTGGAGCAATGTTTAGAAAGCATCTGGCATGACTGCGTCACTGAAAACTCAGTAGCCATGACAATATTAGTTATTCATTATAATAACACTAATGTTATCACATGCCTATTAACCGGGGCACCCAGGCATCTCGGCCCCCTGATTTACAGCCCCCTGTTGGTACCACTGCTATGTTCCCTCTGCCTCAACAGAGACCACCACCTCAAGGAACATCCCTGACCCCTGCAGGAGCACCCGGGGTGGGGTAGGGGGTAGGGGTAGGATGGTGGTGACTGGTCTGCACCAGCAGGTGTGACGTGCAAGGAACATCCCTGACCCCTGCAGGAGCACCGGGGTGGGGGAGGGAGAGAGGGGTGATGACTGGTCTGCACCAACAGGTGTGACGTGCAAGGGGCCAAGAAGCCAGTGCCTCCACCCAGGCCCTCTGCTTTGCCACAGATTTTTCTATAGATTCCATATTAAATGCAAACACATCTGAGATAAAAAAGAATACTTTCCAAGGCAGGTGAGCAGTGTGGTGTAGGTTCTAAAAGGATGGTGAATAGGAATGGCCCACGCTCTGGATGGGCGAGGTTTGGTTCTATACCTGTACCATCCACACAGGCATGGGTCCTATAGTACATGCTCAATAAATTTCATGTAGGAAAACAGGCTTCTCCCACCCCTCCTTCCCTCTCCTTGCACACTGGTATGTGGACTGGTTCCTGCCCCCAAAGCCAGGAATGTTAGTCCATTTCAGCAGAAGGGTGTGTGCCATTGGGGCCCTGGAGGAATAAATCTCAGTGGCTTCTCTAGATGGCTGTAGCCAGGCAGGGGCCTGCAGGAGGCAGGCAGCCACAGGAGAAAAGGTGCATGAATCACGACCACACATGTACCCCATAATATCACATTTTTAGAACTGGACTCCAAGGGTGGATGTAACACATGCCCCCTGAGAAAAATAATTCTTTGGTCAAACATGGTTTAAAACCAGTTCTTTTGGAATGCCTCTAGTCAAACTAAAGTCTCTGAGAAGTCCTGCAGTCATTATCTTTTTTAAACCCAGGTGTCTCAGTTTGATGAAGGAATACTTTTTTCCTTGGAACACTAACATCCTATAGAAGAGACACATTCTGCTGAACTCTGATCTGGATGTTGCTGCGATGGGATGGGAACATGCTGAATGACGGCTAAGCACATAGGAAAGGCTGCTTCTTTCAGAGTTCCCCGGAATCCCCGAGGGTCTCTGCTGAGAAGACAGTCACCTCTGTGAGACTGAGGCCAATGACAAACAACTGTCCTAGGGGCTACAGAGCCGGTGTCTCCTTGGGGAATCTGCCCGTACACCAGGCATGGACTGGCTGAGCAGAGCCCGGCAGCATCACTTCCTCCCAGGGTGGCTCCTTGCAAGACTTTTCCTGCCACTTAATTAAGCCTGTGCTTGGCTCCTCTGAGACATGCGATGCAGACAGGGCTGCTTTCTCCCATAAAAGCTGGCTTTTCCCTGCTTCCCTGTCTCCTTCACATGGAGCCCTCCTTCCTGCCCTGCGTGCCTTTTCCTGTCTAGACCTCAGGGCTGGATCAGCAGAAGAAAAGGAAAATGATCATATTGCTGTGCCAGAGGATTATTTCCATTCCCCGGCCCCGGCATGCAGCTCTGAGGTGTGCGGCAGAGGAGTGTGTGTGTGCGTGTGTGTGTGTGTGTGAGCGCGCACAGGTTTGCACCTGAGTGTGCCCAGGAACTGAGTGAGGGTGAAGTCCTATGTGTGCCTACGTCACAGGGTGTGTGTGTGAGGGAGAACAGCACGTGTGAACCTGAGAGGCTGTGACAAAGACTTTGGGGGTGTGTGTGTGCGTACACACACACATGCATGCACACACACATGCATGCACACAGGAGAGAACGCATAAGGACACAAACAACAAATGTGAGTAGAATAGAAGAGGATGGGCCAGATAATAAAGCCAGAAATGAAAATATAGGCCACACGTCGATCAAGAACAAAGTATTTCTCCCATTTGGCAAGGTTCCAGGAAAATAACATTGTCTTCACCAGTGTTTCGTACAAAGAACATTTATGCTACATGCAGTGGCTTTGCCGTGAATCTGCAGCATTACCGAGGGTGCTAGAAAAGCCCGGGACTTGGTCAGGAGTTTCTACCCCAGGCTTGGCTCTAGCACGTACTAGCTGTCTCAACAGAGCTCCAGCTCATGTTTCCCTCACCTGTGATGTGGGGGTGCTGCTGGCCTCCGCCCTGCCCCGCTGTGAGGCTGCCACGGACATGAAAATGAGACGGTGGCAGCCACAGAGCCCTAGTGTGGACACCGCCCAGCCGCTGCACACAGATGGCCTGGGTTCGAACCCCAGTTTGTCTTTCACCAGCCGAGCCCATGTGGCACTGGGCCACTGTGTACCTCAGTTTCTTCTGTTATCAAACGGGACGAACAAGAGCACCTCAGAGTGCTGCTCTTTCTGAGACGTTTCCCGTAAGTGGCTCAGCAGAGGGCTTGCAGCCGGTGAAAGCTCAGCAAACACGAGCTAGTGCTAAATGGGGATGCAGTTGATAGCTGGAAAACATGGGTCCCCTTAGAGGTGCTGTGGGTCTGTCCTCTCCTGGATGAGATCAGGTCACAGCCCAGGCACAGGGCGAGAAGAGACCACAGCTGTTTCAAGAGTTTTCAGGAGCAGGAGACAGAGGGGCATTCTGACCCCATCACTTTCTGCTCCCCCCCTTCAGTTTTGCTAACGGGGTCATCAATCCATTCGCTGGATCAAGATGGTGGAATCAGAATGTGCCAGAGGACAGAGCCCGAACTGGACTCAGGAGGGAGAACCGGCACACTGCTCCTGGTACGAGTCATGCTGCCTTGTCCTCCTTGTCTAGGACTCACAAACTCACTGGACTGCTGTGCCCTCTGCTCCCCAGGCCCCTTGCCCCCCTCGACCTCCCAGGCTCTGAGCAACTGTCTCTCAGAGAAGCCCATCTCGTGACTTGGCTTTATTTTCTTCGTGGCCCTTTCCACTTGCACGTGTGCGCGCCTGTATTCACTGGCTGCTCTGTGGCCCAGAACGTTCGTCTGGTCTGTGGGCACGGCTGCAGGCCCTAGAACAGAGCTTGGCCCACGTCACATCCTTACCCTTTAAGCCATGAAAACTGAATGAGAGAAAAACGTTTAGAAGTGTTCTTTACCTGCCAAACACCGGGTTGAGGGTGTTGGGGATGTAGTGGTCTCGATCTTCAATGACTTTTTTGCCCAGCGTTATTTTTATATAAGGGTCACACTGTGGGAGTGAAACAGATGGCAAGCGGTGTCACCATGGGGTGCAGGTTCAAGGCACTTTCTGGGGCAGACTCAGGGGAGTCTCCACACCCACTCCCACCCCGAGGCAAAGCCGGTGGCCGGGGCACACAGCCAGCTGTGAGAGACGTGCCCCTTTGGGCGGCACACAGCCAGCCGCCTGCAGAGAAGCGCTGTGGGTGAAGAGGCGGTGGCAGGGGGGAGGGACCCGGCAAATCGCCTCGAGGTCACATCTGTAAAATGAGAAGCATGAACCAGAGGATCCAAAGCCCCTTCAAGCTCTTGGGTAAATCCCTGTTGGGACAATCCTCCTGAATACATTGTTTGGATAGAGTATCTTTCCCCCTAGTGAGATAACAGACGCCCCAAAAGAAAGAACATGACAATTATTGTGGCTGATGACTGTAATTATCTTGCTACAGGAGAAGGCCCCACACCCAAACTCTTACCAGGCCATTGTTGTCCTGGGGCTGGAGTTCTAAGCCTCGAACAATGTAAATCCTAACCGTGCATTCCTGTGGGACGCTGTCAGGTAATTCCCGAAACTGCCTGGGAGGGGCCGGCACGCTGGGGTCATCCGACAGGGGGTAGATTCTAAAGGAGCCCTAAGAGACAGAGACACACAGGTGTCCTGACAAGAGGCGCGGCAGCTGGGGCAGAGGGTTCCTGCCCCCCCCCACCAACCCCGTGGTCCTGTCGTCCCCCCCCACCAACCCCGTGCACTCTGGGGGCGGCCGCTGGGGTGGTGGGGTTGGGCGGCGAGTGCTACCTTTTCTGAAAGAAACAATGCTGATTGCACTTTGCATCATTGCAGTGGGGAATGTGAAACGATGATAAAATAGGTATTGAACCGATCACAGGGAGAAGAAAGGGCCAAGCAGGGAGAACAGGCACACGTCTAGGCAAGAGTTGGATCCGTGTGGCGGCAAAGGAGGTGGTGAGGAGGGGAACTGCACATATTTTGAAGCCAGGAATAAAAGTGATTATTTTTTAAGCCCAGTCAAGTACAAAGGATGGTTTTCTTTTCCTGGTGTCACCCTTGGAAGCCCTCCAACCCCAGGCAAGCTCCTGTTCATCCCTCAGGTCTCATCTAGAAAGTATCACCTCTTCCAGGAAATCTCCCAGATTCCCTCTGGGTTGGCGTGTCTCCTACACTTGCTCTTCTAACCTGCCCTCACTCCTCTTGCAGCACTGACCCCTGCCTTGTACTTGTCTATTTACTGTCTACATTCTTCATGAGCCTGGAAGCTTCCTGAGCGTGAGAATTCACATCTTGTTTGTCAGTCCATCTCCAAGACCTAACACAGGGCTGGCATGTTGCTGGGGTGCAAGAAATGTTTTTTCGAATGAGTGAGCCAGCAGGCCAGCTTGACAGGCCATAAACCTTATCTTGAAACCAGCTTTATTAAGCACGAGAGAAAGCAGTCCAGCTGGATTCAGACCTGTGGGTCTTAGTTCTAGCTACACTCATTCTGCAAAGCAGGGTGAAGTAAGCACTTACTGTACTATGTGCCAGGGATTGGGGACCCAAACATGAAATCAAGAAACCCAGTCCAGGAGCGCCTGGGTGGCTCAGAGGGTTAAGTCTCTGCTTTTGGCTCAGGTCATGATCTCAGGGTCCTGGGATCGAGTCCCACATCGGGCGCTCTGCTCAGCAGGGAGCCTGCTTCCTCCTCTTTTTCTGCCTGCTGTTCTGCCTATTTGTGATCTCTGTCAAATAAAATCTTAAAAAAAAAAAAAAAAAAGAAAGAAACCCAGTCTGGCACAGCGATGGGAAGTAGATTTGCCTCTCAGGCCTTCTTGGATTGCTTGCTGGGACGCCGCGGGGACAAGGACAGGGACAGCCCAGCTAGGGTAGAATGCTCCCATCGATTAGCAACATCTGCTGTTGGGAAGGCTCAGGAGCAGCAAGCTGCCTAGGATTGGCCCCCTGCGGTGGGAGGGCAAGGGGGGGGAGGGGACGCCCACACTCGCCCTGTGAAGGTGCTTGTCTGGTGACTGACACCAGACCTGCTGGAGCCCAGAGCAGGAGTGAGTCACTGCACCAGAAACGACCAGACCAGCGAATGCTCCACAAAGAATGGGACACTAGACCTGGCCTCGAAAGGGATGAGTAGGAGTTTGTCAGACCACAAAGAGGGAAGGCAGAGGGCCTGTCCCAAGGCTCCCACTTGTGAGAAGACGAGGTGTGTCTGGGGCTGGGAGAGGTCGTGAGTGGCAGGGCGGGGCAGCCAGGGAGCCGAGTGGCTTAGGAAAGGCAGCTTCGCCTGAGGAAGGAGTTGAGACCTCATCATGGAAACCCAGCATCTTTCGGTAGATGAGTAAATGGGAACTAGGGTAATCCAGGGAGAGAAATGAAACAACAGAGACTTTGGACACAGAAACAAACTGAGGGACTTGGAGGGAGGGGGTGGGGGATGGGAGAGCCTGGTGGTGGGTACTGGGGACACCTAAAGCGTGGAGCACTGGGTGTGGGGAATGGGGAATGAATCTTGGAACACTGGAAAAAAAAAATTAAGTAACAAAAAAAAAAAAAAACCAACTAAAAAAAAAAAAGAAAAGAAACACAATCACTTTGGGCTGCGTGGGGAACCGACTGGTGCGGGACAGAAAGGATGGGAAGCTGCGGCAGGGCACCTGCAGGAAGCCTGGAAGGGGAGGGGGAAGGGAGCCAAGGGCCTGGAGATGCTGCAGCCACAGGACCCAGGCTTGGACAGCACGCACGGGCGGGGGGGGGGGGCAGAGAATGGCCTGAAGGGTTCCACCTGGGGCCCCCGGGGCCCTTTTCCTTGTCATCAGCTCCCAGCGTCCTTCAGATGTCAGAGGACATGTCCCTGCTCCAGAGGCCGGTCATCCTTTATCCTAGGTCTATAAAGAAAATAAAGGTGGATTTGAAATGGCACGAAACCCCACATTTTACTCACCTTAAACTCTCCTACCACAGAAGGGTCTTCATTTTCATCCGATTTGCCTCGATACAGCTTGAAAGTATCCGAGAAGTCTGTCAGGCCCTCGAATTCTGTTACATCCTCTAGTTCACAGTCGTATATCTGAAAAAAACATCCACAGATTCGTAATTTCTCATCAGAATACAGGTGGAGTCGAAAATCAAAAAGCCTGACACTACCAAGCAGACAGGGCCGCGGGACCCCTCTCGTCGCTGGCAGGAGTGTAGAATGCCACAGCCACTCAGGGGATGCATTGTGCGGAGTCTGCCTCCCTAAGGATCATGGTACAAGGAGGTCAGAAGCGGCTTCCTTGTCAGGAGAACGGATAGCCACAGGGCAGAAGCTCCACACAGTGAACCGAGCGCTCGGCAGTAAGAAGGGACAAGCGACTGGTACACAGGACAGCGGGCTGGATCTCAGGATGACAGGGTTGGGCTAGAAAAGCCAAACACACACAAAATCCATATGGTATGAGCCCATGTCTGTGGAGTATAAAAACAGGCAAAGCAATCCATGGTGAGGAGACCAGATCAGCTGCCTCCCAGGGGGACGGAAGTGGTAGATAACTGGCTGCAAGGGGGTGCACAGGAGTTCTCTGCGGCGAGGAAAATGTTCTTTGCCTTGTTTGGGGGATGGTTCACACAGATGGATACCATTATCACAACCCATAGAACGGAACAGTTTACTGTACATAAATTATGCCTCCATAAAGAAAACAGAAGAAGAGGACAAACAAGAATGAGAAGGCAGGAGGGAGGGAAGGGTGGATTTGGGACTGATCTACTCAACCAGTTTGATCATTTTTCTAAATTAGTGGTTCTTTCCATTCTAGTGTTTCTTAAGCTGCACTGAGAGATTACGATGATAATGGAAATATGTGGGGTTTTTCTACTTTGATAGGGAAAATCATTTTAATGGCTACTTATTTATCATTTTAAAGGTTTTTCTCCCATGCAGTATTCTGAAAATGTTAGCATTTGCTTCTACTTAAGCGCATTAATTACAGACTAAAAACTGGAATGAAGAATTGGAAACTCCAACCATTAACCCAGGGAAGGAGATCACAGGCAGCCAGATCTGCGTAGCTCAACAGTTCGCCTTCCTCATGGACACATGCGCCCACGGTTGTGATGGAATGTTGTTACACCCATGCAACAGAATCAGCTTTTCCACTAGTGAAATGGATGCCTGTCTGGCAGACAGAATAAGGCATCTTGGCATTTCGGGCTGCTCTGTATGAGTATTTTAGGATTCCCTGGGTCGAACTGGATAATTGTTGGCCTGGTCAGTGTGATGTTAATTCCCAGCCCTCTATCTGTTGCCCCCAAGTCCCAAAGGGCAGTCACATAACCATAAAGCAGCAGCTGTCCTCAGGCTCCTGGAATCTTGGCAAAGCCGAAGCCCATTGCAAGAGGTGCTCCTGGCCCCTCCCCATCAGTCCCTCGATTGGACCTTTTGGTCAGTTTTCATGGATGCCAAGCCCTCACCCACAGCAGCATAGGCCCCGGTACCTTGAGTTTGGAATAGCCTTTCTGAACATATTGTCCACATTTCTCATGCTCTCCTGTGGAAGCATAAAATTTACTCCACCAGTCAACGATTTCTTCCTCCTAATGAAAGACACATCAAAATGGAAAAATCTTTAGTGTTGACATGGATTTGCGATCAGTGCAGGAACACCCACATGTAATAGGGGGAGAAATAGGTACTTCTGAACCTGACACAGAGGACAGCCTAGGACTTTTGTTGACATGCACAATGGATTCAGCACTGGTGGTTCTTTCACCCAGAAGCTGCAGGTGGAAATGACCAAGGTGGGCGGCTAGTGAGAAGTGTGTGCTGGGCTCAGATGCCCACAGCTATCCTCGATGTCTGCTTACATCCTCTAGACACAACCTATTCATTAGTCTGATTTTACTTTTTATCCTATTGACTTGATATTAAATATACAAATAAATAAAACTCCCATATACCTCTTTTACTATTTCTTTAACCTTTTTAGCCAGCAGTGCATCATAAAACAAAGCCAAGCTGAGCGGTGAAAAAACTGGTCCTAATTCAAGTCCCATCCTTTACCATACAAGCCATACCGGCTTGGACAAGTTGTCTGAGACCTCTCAGTCTCAATTTCTTCATCCACTGAGTGGGATGATCACACTACCTGCCTTCATCTATTCCAGAGAGTTGTTTTGGAAATCAGGTAAGATCATCAGGAGAAAGAACTGTAAAAATGATAAAACGTGAGGCATCTGGTTGGCTCAGCTGCTTAAGCATCTCTTGGTTTCAGCTCAGGTCATGGTGTTAGGGTCCTGGGATCGAGCCCTGGATCCCGCTCCCCACTCAATGGGGGGTCTGCTTGTCTCCCTCTCTCTCTCTAGCCCTCCCCCTGCTCATGCTCTCTCTCTCAAATAAATAAATCTTAAAAAATATATTTGAAAATGATAAAATGTGAAAGAAAAGTAGGGAGGCATTCTGATCCTTTAGACCAGTGTCTCCCCACCCATCCTTGTGTAAGTCCTGGGCATCCAGTATGCTTTCAAAAATTCCTCAGGCAATTCCAATGCACAGCAAGTGTTCAGAAGCGCTGGCTTAGCTGGGTGGTTCTTGCTTGCGCAGAGGGCACAGCGTATCAGAGTCACTTGTAAACATTTTTGAATTGCAAAAACCTATAGTTTATAAAAAGCTGCCAGAAATTCCACTCAAATTTTTGACAATAGAGCCTCCTCAGATCCACTCATTGCTTACTCAGTCTGGGTAGGGGTGGGGGAGAAAGAACACTCGAGAGAAGCTATTTCTTGTCTGTGTGTCGTTTGCATGTCACGTACACACATGCAATTATTTCCCCTTTATCATCAGTAACCTAACCCTGGATTTAAAACAAGTTTCTTTATATATCAGCTAGAGTCAGAAAATCTAAAATGAATCTTAAATCTAGCAAAGCGTGTAACAGTTACCTTTTCCGTCAGCTGTGTATCACATTACGCACAGGAAGATGGCAAACCATAGAAGGTCACGCGGATATGGAGACCCCAGGTTTGAAGAGAAAGAGAGAAGCAGAAATTAGTTTTCATGTGTGGTTTGTATTATCAACATTTTTGATGGATAATTTGGAATATTCAAGATGATCTCATAATTAAACACATCTTATTGGTTTCTTCTCTGAAAATGTGCAAATGAGTTACAAACTGTTAAAATGAAAAGGCTGAGGTAGCCACCCATATCCCATGGTTTCGAGAGTTAGAAAATCTCACTGCTGGCAAAGTAGTCACAAGATGGGAGGGTTGGCAGGGGGAGGAGGGTGCCTGGTAGTGCAGCTGCTCATTGGCCTGCCCCAAAGTTTTCATTTCATTTAGCTTCTAAAGTATTCCTCAACTTGGCCTAATTCTATTCTCTTCACAGACTCCTGCCATGGGATTTTCATGCCTAGCATGGCTGCGATCTCAGCACCAAGGTACCTTTCCTTGCTTTCTCCCCATGTCTCTGTTAAAGAACCTAATACAATTCCATCCATCAAAACTGTTCTAAGATGTCAAGTTACTCATGGGCAAATGCTTCTCTTTGAGCTTCTGCATGGAGAATCCATCCCTGATCTCAAGGCACTTCCAAGAGATGAGAGGATGGTGAGTTAGGATGCAGAGCTTGAGTTTTTGCTTGGAGCCTGTTGGTACATCCCCTAAGTTCACCCTCAGGGGCAGTCTGAGGGACTGGAAGCCAGACCCCCTTGCTGAAATTCTGACTTCAAGTCCATGTCTTGTGTGAGGAGAGAACAGCTCATTACAGGCACTCCGTACAGCCGCTGTGTACGGGGGGCCCTGGCTTCCTCTGTCAGCACCCTCTCTGCTTTCTGATAGACAGTTATCCAGCACACAGAATGGCCAGGAGAGGCAGGGAGACAGACAGATGTCGCAGTTCCTTACATTAGATTCCTCCCACAGCAGGATTAAAGGTTAAATCACAGCCAAACTGAGATTTTGGAGAGAGGCAGTTTATGCCAAAAATGAGTTCACATTCCGAACAGTTCCTAAATTTTTAAACAAGATTTTTAAGGTCCATTTATTCACATCTACTTTCAGCTATTTGAAATCATTTCAAAGAAAAAAAGAGCTCATGAGTTAAGAAGCACAACTCAAAACAAATGCCTGATTTTAAGTGTTAGGATTAACATGGGAGAATTTATTTACACTTGTCCGCTCTTTAGTTCATGCAGAAGTTAACGGGAGTAACTTGCTTTAAGGTATCTCCATGGTAAGAATCTCCCTTAGGCTTACAGCAGTCACATTTGTTTAAAGATCGCCTTTCACTCCAAAATCTAGTATTAGAAGGAAGCTGAAAGGACAATTCCAGGCTTTAGCCCGAGGTCCCCGCAGTCCCAAGCAGCTTCATGCACTTCCTGCTCATACATACATGCACCGTCCTCGGAGAAGCCATTTTGCCGAGTGCTGCTGACATACTGCTTAAGCACTGGAATGGGAAGGGAGCTGGTGAAACGGCCACATACGCATGTCTGCGCCACCCAGCAAGCACGTGTTAGCTGGCCCCACGTACTTACTTCTCACCTCTCCTGTGGGAGTGCTGAGCCTGATTTAAGAACTCCCGTGGTTCTCCCCCAGTGTTGTGTGCATTTGCGGGAGCGTGAACCCGGCGGTCGCCCAGAGCCCTGGCCTCCAGCTCGCATCAGCGGCACCGGGAGCTCTGGCCCGCCCTCTCCATCTACCCGGCCTGGGTCAGTGGTAGCAGGTGTCGCATAAACACACACCACGGGTACGTGGCAGGCCCGGCAGCAAGCTTGCCACGGCTCTTTCAAAGCTCCCCTGGGTTCATTGGACTCTGCGTCGGGTATATTATCTCCCTGACACACAGGCGGAATCAGATTTTTAGGGGTGATTCCGACCAGCCTTTCTTATCAACACGGAGCATGTCAGTGAGATGTTAGCAGAGCAAGCTGATTAAAGTCACTTACAGTAGAGTCAGCCCCCCTCATCTGCCGGACATACATTCCCAGGCCTTCAGCAGATGCCTGAAACCACGGGTAGTACCGAACCCTAGATACACTATGTTCTGTCCTAGACACACAGACCTGCGGTCAAGTTTAATTTACAAATTAGGCACAGTGAGAGAGCAATCGTAACTCACAATAAAATAAAACTGTGACGATATACTGTAGTGAGTTATGTGGATGTGGGGTCTCTCTCAAAGTATCTTCTCGTGCTGAACTCACCCTTCTGGTGATGATGTGTGATGATAAAATGCCTACATGGCGAGATGGCGTGAGGTGGATGAGGTAGGCATTGGGACGGAGAGTTAAGCTACTGCTGACCTTCTGACGACCTGACATAAGGAGGACCATCGGCTTCCAGAACGCTGGACCTGCCACTGACCGAGGGTCACTGAAGCCATGGAAAGGGAAGCCTCAGATAAAGGGGACCTCCTGCCTGAATGACTGACGGTATTGCCAATACTACCTAATACTGACTAACACGCCCCCCCTCCCCCCCCCGTCAGACTGCAACTCAGATTCCTGGATGTCAATGAAACTTTCACAATGTGTTGCTACCGTTACCCAGTCATCTGTTAACTCTTACTGAGAAATGAGTCAGAATACTGGCATGGCACAGCCTTATTCTTCTTGATCCCCCCAACATAGGGCGACTGAGGACACAGCATGCATGAGTCAGGACTGTTTGACAATGGGAAGTAGGAAAACTGGAGGCAGATTATTCAACAGGATCTAAAACTGCCTTTTCCCAGAGCGGTTGTGAAATGTATAGAAAGGGACTTATGTATACAATCCTTAATTTCTCCCTAGGCCTCTACTGTTTTCTTGGGAATGTGTGAGGTCGTTTACAAAGTGAACGTGGTCATTTTGTAAATTTCATATTGTCATTTGTGACTGTGGGGGATTCCTGGGGAGTAGAATCAGATACACGTCTCTGTAGGGCTGGCTGTGGGGACCACATTTAATATGGTCCAGTTGTTAGCTTAATGAAGTGGGAAGGAAGTGAATTTTTTTAAAAAGGCACTGTTTATGGACATAACATATTAAAGTGCAATCATGTGCACTTCTTGGCCAGTTTGCACGTTAAAACATGCTGTGAAAGTCCATCCTAAATGCCAACACAAATAGGGAGATATTTGATGTTTTCTTTTTTCTGGACTGAGACCTTTTTTACATTTTTTTTTCCCCTTTCCTTCTTGTAGACTTGGCTGGAATGGTTCTAAAATAGGGTCCTGAGTGAGCATTTCCACCAGTTTCTTCACTTCAAAACCACAGTGAGTATAAAAATCTAAGATACCCTATCCCTGGGCAAATTGGGTCATTAAAAATCCCTGACACTTCTTCATGTAGGGAAAAAACCTGCTACACACATCCCTCATCTGAATGTTCTGTGCTATAAACTGTCTCCTGAAATTTCTCTTTCTAGCACAAGGTATCATTCACTGTTCACACCAAAGGTTCTCGACCTGCCAGCATGTTGGAGTCACTGGAGAGATTTTTAGACATACTGATGTCTACCAGGCCCTCTTCTTCGTGGAGGCGAGGGCCTGGTCCTATTTTAAGTATCCTGGGCGGCCTAGGGTAGAGGACACTAGTCTATACAATGTCATCTTAACTACTGATGAGTATAACATTCGGATTCTTTATTCTACCTCGATAAAAATGGTTTGGCTATTATTATTTTAATTGCGTTGAATGGTTAGTTGACTGAATTCACCCAATACCTAGGCACCTGGAAAATAAAACTGACATTATTCAATGCTCAGTTCTGAAACTTACCTTCGAAGCCAGTAATGGTTTGGAGTCTTCTATTTCAATAATGACATCCCGGCAGGGCGGGCTCGACAGAAGGGAGGCTGTAAGAGAAACAGTTCCTCACCTAAGATGCTTAGAAAAACACAGGAGTGAACATTCTAGTCCAAGTTCAAGTTCAGCAGTCACAGTGAAAGGCAGTTTCCTCATGGGTGGGACTTCCCGTGTAAAGGACCACACCCGAATGGAGAGGGTGACCCAGTAATTCGTCACTTTTCCCAAAGCGTGATGTAGGTTTAGGCATCTTTAAGGAACGATATGGCCCATTTTTTTCTCTTGTCTTGGACAATCAGCCCAGTGCCTGTACGTAGGAAGGGCTCAAAAAAGAATGGTGTCAATTGTGTCGATACATGTCTCGAGGATGTGGGGTGGGGAGGGGAACCTACATCTACAGGAGCCTCAGTTTCTTAGAATCTGTTCCCAAGACACCGAAAAGCAAAGCAGGGTGAATAGTTGCAAATTTCAGGTCTCAAGGTGCAAGGGCTCCTTCCGCCCCCGTTCCCACAGCGTGTGCACAGGGAAGAGAGCACCCTGGCTGTAGGCAATTCACAGAAGACAGCTGGCCTCTAACAACATGGCTTTGAACACCGTGTGGGTCCACTTATATGTGGATTTTTTCTTCAATACAGTACAGTACTGTAAATGTATTTTTTTTCCTTGTGATTTTCTTAATGTTTTCTCCTAGCTTACTTTATATAAGAATACAGTACATAATACGTACAACGTACAAAATATGTGTTGATGGACTGTTTATCTTATTGGTATTTAAGGTTTCCGGTCAACAAGATGCTAATGGTAGTGAAGCATTAGGGGCTCAAAGCTGTACATGGATTTCTGACTGCCTGAGGGTCAGTGGCCCTAAACCCCTACGCTCTTCAAGGATCAACTGTATCTGTGGCTCTGGGTTTTGGGATTAGAGAAGGGCCTAAGAGTAGACCCTGGGCTAACCAGGTTTGTTTCCACGGAAGCCTCAACCCAGGCTAGGGGTGTGGGTGAGGGGTATGTCTATCCTTTCTGAACGATGGTACCAGGCAGTCAGACATTCACCAGGGGGCCAGCACCCACACAGAATGAACTGTCATGCCAAAAGAACTTTCTGTTTAACCTACCCATGTAGGACATAAAACAGGGGAGGGAAGACACATTTTTTTAAGTAGGTACCATGTGCCAGGCAGTGGACTAAGCCTCAGTAATCCTGTAGAATATGGAGGTACCTCAGGTGGCTCAGTTGGCTAAGCATCTGCCTTCAGCTCAGGTCATGATCCCAGGGTCCTGGGATCGAGCCCCACATCAGGCTCCCTGTCCAGAAGGGAACCTGCTTATTCCTCTTCCCAGGCCCCTCTCCCCTCATTCATGTTCTTGCTCACTGCTCGCTCTCACTCTCTCTCTCATAAATAAATAAAATCTTTAAAAAAAATCCTGCAGGGGCGCCTGGGTGGCAGTAAGCAACTGCCTTCAGCTCAGGTCATATTCCCGGAGTTCCAGAATCAAGACCCGCATCGGGTCCCTGCTTGGCGGGAAGCCTGCTTCTCCCTCTCTTACTCCCGCTGCTTGTGTTCCCTCTCTGGCTGTGTTTCTCTGTCAAATAAATAAATAAATAAATAAATAAATAAAATCTTTTAAAAAAATCCTGCAGAATATGCACTATTATCCCCGTTATAAAGACTAAAAAACAAATTGAGGCTTAGGGAATGCAAGTTACTTGCTTCAGGTTAAACACTTAGGAAGTGGAAGTAGATGACGAGAGCTGTGTGACCCCAAAGTTTGTGTTTTAACATACCGGAGCCCAGAGCAGAGGAGATGCTCAGTGAATGTTGGAAATCATCAGGGGGACACTGGGGAGACATTTACTGCAAATCTATGAAACCCCAGTTGCTACACTAGGTCAATTTTATACCCCTGTAGAACCCGCACATCTATCAGTCTCTGCATTTCCAAGATAGTCTCCCCCAAAACTCCCGACACACACACAACACCCAACGTGACAGCAATTCGGGCAAGCAAGTGGGGACACACTGTATTTGAGTTCCTTCTTAGTGGCTCTCTGCTTTCCCAGCCTCACAGCAACAAAGCCTCAAGAACTGGAGGAAAAAGTTACCCTGTACACTTCCTACATTAAACCAGCCAAATACACCCCTCAACTCTTACTCTATTACTGGTTTTAAGAAAGGACTAGATTGATCTAAAATGATAGATTCTGGTCCTGGGAACTTTGTGCCTCTCCCACCTCATACTCCTTAAGGATTTCCCTCTTCGAAGACTTCTCCTGAAACCTTGACCACACTTCACATTGATTACACACAGTCACTAACCAGGAGACCGGTGCCCGAGGCCCAGCCCGCCCAGCCCCCTGACCAACAGACACCACCAGGTCTACACCTGGAGGCCACAGAAAGGTTGCAGAGTTTGTGATTTAACACATTTGGATCAAAGACTTGGTCTCGTGAAAAACGCTAGGACAACGGTTTCTCTCCATTTAGTAACCCCCAGTACAACAATGCTGCAGGTACAATAATCCTTGTTCCTATAAAAATGTTGCCATTTTAGTATTATCAATTCAACACAAAATGCTCTGCATGGGAAATTTCTAGGTAAACCCACACAGGTTTCTTTTTGCCCAAGTGTGATTACAGATTTTATTTTTTCCTCTTCCCTGAATCAGGGATACAGGATTTGCAGACCCATATAACAGATGTTTCATATGCTCGTAAAATCAATACCAACCCTTCTCGAAGATTAAATAGAACTGGTGAGCAGTGCAGCTGCTGAAACAGAAGACATCTGTTTCCGTCTTGAGGACCAACACTCGGCGGAATGAGTGTGTCCCGATTCTCCATGGGGCCTAATCTCATAGAATCCAGGGGCCCCGGGACCTTGTTCCTTGTTGTGTTCCAGTCCCCAGGCCCTAACACGGACCCTGCACATAGTAAGCTAAAAAGGAGTCATTACTGAATGGGCAATAACAAAATGCTATTCATTAGCTATTATTTTTAGGGCCTAAGCTAAGTATTATGCCTTGCTCTGTCATCTACTTATTACTCATGTGACCTAAGGCAAGTCATTTAAACTCAGCACGTGTCAGGTTTTCCTTCATGGATAACAATGAAATAACATTTTTCCAATTACATCACAATCACGGGATGTGTTCATAAGGACAACAGATGGAAAGTAATACGAAATAAAAATCCTCCCCCTGCTTCAGGGCTCATGAGAGGACCCCTGGATTTCTACATCAAAACATTCAGCACATTGGACTGCAGCCTCCTTCCCCTGTTTGTCTTCCTGGCTTGATATTCTGTTTCCTGCAGAGACATCCAATGTCCAGCCAGGGACAGGTGACTTCAGAAGGTAGTAGTTTGAGCACTGGATTCCCCCTGAAACAGGGTGGGAATTCAAAGCTACCTCTGCCACTTATTACCTTTAATACCTTGGGAAAGTGACGTAGCCCACTGTCAATCAAACTGTTCCCTCATCTGCATGCACACTGTCATCTTGAGCAGGTTGGCAAAGATTAAATCAGATCTCACACGAGAAGCCCCAGATGATATTTGCAGACGTGCCTCTTACCTTTGAGCTGCGGCACAAGATCCTCCTTTCCCGCGTAAGGGTCACAGCGAAAGCGGTCCAGACGATCGATGGTGCACTGCCCGACGACAGGCTTCCGCCCAAACTGCCTGTGGTCGATGACCTTGATCACTAGTGGGGGCATGTACAGTTCCTCCTTGGGCAAGAACTGGGGGGGTCAGAGAAGCAGGCGTCACTCCTCCATACCCGACCAAAGGAACCGATTTGGCATATTTGGTGTATTTGGCCTATTTGGTGTGGCTCCGGGGACTCACGGTAAGGAGCTCAGGAATGGGTGTGAAGACAGTCAGCGTCCTACCTAGGGCACGAGCCTCAAGCCAGACTGCCTGGGGTGGGATCCCAGCTCTGCCCCTAGGAGCTGCATGACCTCAGCTCTTCCAGGCCCCAGTCATCCTCGGTCTTAGGAGGTCCCACCACTGAGTGTGACCTGCTTAGCCTAGTGCCTTGGTGCCTGCCTTGGGACAGGACGTAGAGCCAGTGTGTACTTAGAAGGAGTTAGAAGTTAGAAGTAACTGACGTAAAACTCCATGCTGCTTTTTCCCTGATTCCTCCTGTTCATCCACGTGGAACTCAGCCTCGGTGACACTGTCTGATAGGGAATCGTGGGCTGGTCCCAGGGTGTGCCTGGTATGGGGTACAGAGGAAGTTTCACCTCTGGGCTGGCACAGGAGAAGCTGGGCTGGGTGAAGTGGCTCTCATCCCTCCCGCTGACTGAGACTAGATCAGACTAGAACTTGGGGCTGGGGGAGGGGCTGGGCGAGGGCACAGCTGCGTGGAGTGGCCAGAGGCCATGGCTTTGGGATTCTAGCTTGGAGCGCCCAGGCGGTACCCCATCTGCAGCATTGTAGGGGGACGAACATGGGTTTTGCAGTTAAAGAAACCCAAACTCAAATTCTGGCCACCTACTTATCAGCTGTGCCCCTGGTATAAATGACTTAACTTCTGGGTTTCCTCCAAAGGGGGAGTATGAGGACTGAAAGCCTCCGGCCCTGCCCGGCGAGAGCAAAGGCAACATGCATGGAGTGTGAATGCGGCTGGCTCATAGCCGTCCCCTCTGTCACCTCCTGCACAAAGCCTGCAGCCCTGAGGACATGGCCTGACACTCACTGTGGGACTTGGATAAGGTGTCCCCCTCTCTAGGCCTCAGTTTCTTCATCTGTAAGAGCAGATGTTAAACCCCAGACCCTAGAGAGTTTGAGAAGGGTGTCTTAGCGACACCAGATGACTAGGGAGAATGCGCAGGTGCTGGGCCTCTGCTCCATGACACCACGGAAATGCCTTGATTCTCTCTTTTATACAGTACAGTAAGAAAGGAAGACTTTTCTTTTAAAAAAACATTAAGGATGTAACTGCTTTAAAAAGGGAAGGACTGGGTGATCTTGCTGCAAAGTCCTGTGGGGTCTACAACAGAGGGCCCGGAGCTGGGTCTCACTCTGTCCCCACCTAACCACCAGGGGGTGACTTCCATGAAGCCAGTGGGTGCCCTCCGCTGGAGGTGAGGCACATCCCAGCCCCACACCCCCAAGCGGGCTCTGCACCTGCCCCTTCCCCAGCCCGCTAGTCCCTCTCTGGAGGCTTCTGGTCCACATACACCTGCAGGGCCAGAACTGAGGGTCAGTGTTCCACCCTCCAGGGAAGGGACCAAAAAGCCTGTACCTGGGAGCTGAATAGATGGGAAGTTTATTTGAGAAAGACATTAAGTATTTTTCACAAATCTTTCTTTCATCACTGAGGATGTGTGAAGCTTTAAGAAACCATTACCCACAGTGTAAGAATCTAAGGGAGCAAAGTCACTGGAATGCTGAACCCCAGGCAGGGCTTTCTAGCTGCTGTCAGAGTTTAGAAATAAATAAACTTGATGTGTGTGGCACAGTGGGGGGGGGAGGGTGCAATCTCTATATATTCATGTTTTGAATACAATTCAGCTACTCAACACCCGTGAGCTATTAGTGTCTTGGTACTGTACCACTTTCATGAAGAGAACAGAACTTGGGAAGTTGGGCGTCTTCTTAAGGTTTTTGATCACCACTGATTCTACCCTTTCCCCTCCACACTCCACAACGAGGCTGGGGGAGGTGATAGAAGCCATCTGGTAGTTTTTCATGTTTCTTAAGCCCCAAGCTAGAATCTAAGAAAACAATATAAAGAGAGAGGAGAAAAACCTCAGTGTATTACAAATAACATTCAAAAGGAAAAAATTCTTCCTTAATAACTGGTAAATTCTTTAAGATTGACTTGTGCAGATTTGCCTAAAATCCCTGATACTATCATCTTAGAAAGCCTGTAGGTCATGAAGAGAAAGCAATTTTGCCCCTTTTCTTCTGCCTGAGCTGCTAAAAAGCAGAGCAGTGAAGGGTGCAGGAATCCAATCCTGGCTGTGAACCCTGGTAAGTTTGGAAGCTGTCCATCTCATCCGCAACCGGGACTGATGGTCTTATCCATCACAGGGTCATTCTGAGGATCAAGTGTAAACTCCTTAACACGGTGTCTGACATGTAAGCATCCAAAAGCGAACGCTGTTGCTCACAGCCATCTGCTTTGGTCTTCAGGAACTCTGAGCAAGAGGTAACAGCTGCTTGACTGGACAAGGGGGAGGCCTTGACAGTGAACCAGACGGTGCCCATGAAGCTCCCCGTAGCCCTGGCAGCCTGTGTCTGCTCTGCCGGGCACATCGCCACTTCCCGTTGCTCCCACCCCTCTCCACCTCGGCCTCCTGCCTGCGTGTACTGCTTTCTCCATGTGTACACGCATGTGCATGTGCACGTGCACGCACGCGCACGCGCGCGCACACACACACACACACACACACACAGACACACACGCTGCTCTTCATCTGCCTTCTCTCTCTCCACTCTCCAGGTGACACAGAAAACTCAGCAATCTCCAGGTTCCTAGTAAATGAGAACTCTAGATTCCCTCAGGAATGCTGGAATTGACTTGTTCTTATTTCCATAAGCTTTCTGTTTCCATGCATATTTCAAATTTTGGGACCAATTCTAGAGGAAGTTGGAGACAGCAAGAAAATATGTAAGAAGATACCATTTCCTCTGAGAGAGTCCGGTTCCGTTAGCTACATCATTTGATTTGATCAATAAAACTTAGGGAGATGGGGCACCTGGGTGGTTTAGTTGGTTAGGTGACTGCCTTCGGCTCAGGTCATGATCCTGGAGACCCAGGATAGAGCCCCACATCGGGCTACAGCCCCACATCAGGCTACAGCCCCACATCGAGCTCCCTGCTCAGAAAAATAAATAAAATCTTTAAAAAAGCAAAACAAAAAAAACCCACATAGGGAGCTGCATACCTCAATAGCCGTGAGCTGAACCACAGGCCTGATCCCCTGGGGGACCATGTACAGATTTGGTGCCCTTTGTGAGGGAAGGATGGGAAGGTTGGAGCCGTCCTGTAAGACAAACATGGGAATGTCAGTGCCTTGCCTCAGTTCACATAAACAGTATCACAGATTATTAGCACGTATCTTAAACAGCTACAAGGAATGATAGGATGCGTGAGAACTCAGTAAGTACCTTTTGCCTCAGAATCAGCTCTGCAGTTACAAGGACGTCCCCACAGGCTTTGTCTCCATTCATTACAGGGTGCCACAGAAGTTTGGGTGTTACATCCGTTTCTGAGTTTAGTTTTACCAGAGGAGAGCACATGCTTCGCCCTAAAAATTCATCCTTGCCCTAGAGAAACAAACAATCCTTAAATTCCCCAACAAATGTCCCAATACACCTTCATCATTTCCCAAGCCATCTTAGAAATTCTAAATTACCTACCACTTGGTCATTGTCAAAAAGTTCGATGATAACTTTGGGTGGGTTCTGTAGGACTGTCTGGGGCTCCCCATAGATTTCAACTTCATCAAATATAATGGTCTGGTCCCATGTGGGGTTCAGAGTTGAGTGGATGATCTCAGTGGTTTTGCTTCGATGAAGGAAGGAGACATGAGCATATGGATCTAAAACAGAAAAAGAGAGTAACCGTGAGGCCATGGCTAAAGTCTAGCTCCCCAGAATCCCTCATTTCAATTACATGCTCATCCTCCACTTTTTTTTTTTTTTAAGATTTTATTTATTTGACAGAAACATAGCTAGAGAGGGAACACAAGCAGGGGGAGTGAGAGAGGGAGAAGCAGGCTTCCCGCTAAGCAGGGACCGATGTGGGGCTCGAACCCGGGAGCTGAAGGCAGATGCCTAATGATTGAGCCACCCAGGCGCCCCTCATACTCCACTTGTATGGATTACAGACTCTCACCACCACCTGGGAGATAGACTGCCAAAGCAATCTTGAGAAAGAACAAAGCTGGAGACATCACACTTGGCTGGTTTCAAACTATATTATAAAACTACAGTATTGAAAAATGGTATATTAGTGGGCACCTGGGTGCTCAGTGGGTTAAAGCCTCTGCCTTCGGCTCAGGTCATGATCTCAGGGTCCTAGAATCGAGGCCCGCATCGGGCTCTCTGCTCAGCAGGGAACCTGCTTCCTCCTCTCTCTCTGCCTGCCTCTCTGCCTACTTGTGATCTCTCTCTCTCTGTGTCAAATAAATAAATAAAATCTTTTTTAAAAAATGGTATATTAGCATAAAAGCAGACACATGGACCAAGAGAACAGAATAGAGAACCCAGAAATAAACTTCAGAGATCAATTAATTTCCAACACAGGTGCCAAGGATACACAATGGAGAAAGGACCAAATGAATTTTTTATAAAGGCACGAAGAATGCACAATGAAGAAAGGATATTCTCTTTGTTAAATGGTCCTTCAACCACATGCAGAATAATGAAACTGGAGTCCTGTTTTACACCACACACAGACATTAACTCAAAAAATAAAAAATAAAATAAAAAAAGAAATTGACTCAAAATAGACTAAATACCTGAACATAAGACTCAAGACCATAAGACTCATAGAAGAATATATAAGGTGTAAGCTTCTTGACATTAGTCGTGGCAATGATTTTTTTTGGATTTGACACCAAAAACACAAGCAACAGAAGCAAAAATAAACAAATGGACCTACATTGAACTAAAAAGCTTCTGTACAGCAAAGGAAACAATCAACAAAATGGAAACCCATGGAATGGGAGAAAATATTTGCAAACCACATGTCTGATAAGTAGTTAATACCCAAAATATGCAAGGAACTTATACAAAACAGCAAAAAGCCCAAATAACCCAATCAAAAAATGGGCAAGGGACTGGAGGAGATGCTTCTCTGAAGACCTACAAGTGGCCAAAAGGTACATGAAAAGGTGTTCAACATTGTTAGTCATCTAGGAAATGCAAATCAAAACCAGAACGAGATATCACCTCACACCTGCTAGGATGTCTACTATCAAAAAGACAGGAGAAAACCGGTGTTGGTGAGGATGTGGAGAAAAGGAAAGGCTTGTGCGCTGTTGGTGGGAAGGTAGACAGGTGGAGCCACTGTGGAAAACAGTATGGAAGTTCCGTAAGAAATTAAAAATAGTGCTACCATATGATCCAGCAATCCCCCTTCTGGGTACTTATTCAAAGCAAGTGAAATAATTATCTCCAAGAGCCATCTGTGCTCTCCTGTACACTGGAGTGTTACTCAAAATAGCCATGGCAAGGAAGGAACTAAGTGTCCACTGACAGACGAATAAAAGAAAATGTGGTATGTATGTGTGTGTGTGTGTGTGTGTGTGTGTGTGTGTGTGTGTGTATAAAATTCAGCCGTTAAAAAGAAGGAAATCTGTCATTTGTGACAATACGGATGAACCTGGAAGGCATTATGCTAAGTGAAATAAGCCAGACTGAGAAAGACAAATACAACATGGTAACCCTTCTTTGTGGAAGTCCCCCCATACCTCCTCAAAAATCGATCCAATAGAAACAGAGAGTAGAATGGTGCTTGCCAGGGGCTGGGGGGTGGGGGAAATGGGGAGAGGTGAGTAGAGGGGTACAGATTTCAGTTATAAGATGAATAGGCCCCGGGAACTAATGTGTAACACGAGGACTACAGCTGATAACGGTTACCATGTAACTGAAATCTGCTTAGAGAGAAGTTGAGCGTCTGTCTCGCATTCGCACAAGTAACTATGTGAGGTGACCAGTGTGTCCTCGTGGGAAACTTTCCTATGGTGTATCAAATTGTCACATTGTATCCTTCAAATATACAACTTCGTCAATGATACCTCAATGAGGCTGAAAAAAGGCAGGTAAAAAAGAAGCAATCAGGGCGCCTGGGTGGCTCAGTTGGTTAAGAAACTGCCTTCAGGGGTGCCTGGGTGGCTCAGTTGGTTAAGGGACTGCCTTCGGCTCAGGTCATGATCCCAGAGACCCGGGATTGAGCCCCACATCGGGCTCCCTCCTCGGCAGGAAGCCTGCTTCTCCCTCTCTCACTCCCCCTGCTTGTATTCCCTCTCTGGCTGTGTTTCTCTCTGTCAAATAAATAAATAAAATCTTTAAACAACAACAACAAAAAAGAAACTGCCTTCAGCTCAGGTCATGATCCTGCAGTCCCCAGCATTGAGTCCCACTCATGCTCTCTCATTCTCCCTCTCAAATAAAATGTAAAAAAAAAACAAAAACCAAAGCAATTTGCTTCTCTTCCATGCTACATAAACTCACTAGAACTTTTGCAATTGCCTGGGAGCTGAACCCCGGGAGCAACAGCCTAATATGTAACCCGAAAGCACTGCATCATCCAAGAGACTGCTTTGTTTTTAGCACTGCAGCACCATCCGAGTGGGATGCTCTGTTTTTGCACCCAACATCTGTCTTACATCTTAGCAACAAGGTACCTGCTTGTTTCATGCAACTTTAGTCAAGAATTGGGATTAAGAGTCTAAATTTGACTTTCAGTGATTGACTGCCCCCTGGTGGTGAATATTCAAAATGTCTTCAAACCCCATTTGGAGATGGGTATTATGGGGATAACCTGGAATCTGCTCTCATCTGTAAGAAAAGGAAGCTGTTCATAGACTGGTTACATTACATTGGTTACATTCCATCCTTGGAACACACTCGCAAGTGCTGTGAGCATGCTAGAGGGTCAGGCAACTGCTTTACGTGAGTTGTTTTCATCAAAGCTCTGTTGGCCTTGGAGTCCTTCAGTGGAAATCTCTCCAGGTCGCCCAGATGGCCCCTGAACCATTCATGATCCTGCCAGCAACAGCACAGATCCTCAGCAGCAGCCCCCTGGCCTCTTCCCCATCCCTTCCCACAGCCTTCCCCTTAGAACCAGTCCTAGGGCCACGAAACGAGCCAGGTCTCATGGCTTTATGGTGCAGGGGATTTGCAGAACAGGTCACAGAGAGGTCAAAGTGGCCTCCACACTGCCTCAAGCCTGGTGTTGTAGGCAAATGGGTGAACCTGGGATCTTTCTGTCAACTTGAGAGAGCTACAAAAAATATATAAAGGATCTTAACTTACTGATCAGCCCAAGAGCCCAGGGTGTATATGCGAATACATACACAAATATATACAGCTGTGTGTTTAAGCAGAGAGCAGAAATTGCTTCTTTTCTTGGTGCTCTTTATTACTTAATCAATTAGTGATGATTAGTCTTCAAAGACCATGTGTCTTCCGTGTATCCTCAGCACCCAGCAACAGTACTCAACATACTCAGTGACTGCTTAATGACTGAGCAGTTTATTTCACACAAATCAAACTCATCTCAGTAGGGAAGGCCTTTTTGATGTGAGAAATTACTAAAAGCATCCACTTGATGAAAACTAGAATTAAGCTCGCCGGCTAGGTAATAACATGTAAGATGGAGATTTCTGTCCCTTTACCTGAAAAGCTATCCTTGTCCAGAGCCATGAGGTTTCTGGCTTGATAGACATAGCATCGCAGGTGGTAAACGTAGACCCCTGAAAAGAGGAGGCTGGAGGTTACTCACAAGCAACATAACACTGTAGGCTGCACATTTCCTGGACTATTTGGAGATAGTCCATGTTTCAGATAAATGGGTCACTGAAATCTACTTCTCCATGGTAAGAAGCACACACATAATAGTGATGACATGTGCTCCCAAAATAGTTCTGTTTCCTATAAAATAAAACCAACTTTAAAAATACTAGAGTAAGCTCAGTGCCAGTGTATCACTCAAGAGAAAATCAGTCCTGTTGTAAAACCTGGATTTAGGCCACTGCTTGTCATCACAGACCTTGACAATGAAACTTAATTTCCAAGAGTTATAGAAATAGGGCTTCCTGCTGAGCGAAATAAGCCAGTGGAGAAAGACAATTATCATATGATCTCTCTGATATGAGGAATTTGAGAGGCAGGCTAGGGGGTCATGGGGGTGGGAAGGGGAAAAAAATGAAACAAGATGGGACTGGGGAGAGAGACAAACCATAAGAGACTCTTAATCTCAGGAAATAAACTGAGGGTTGCTGGGGAGGAAGGGATAGGGGGCTGGGGGATGGACACTGAGGAGGGTAAGTGCTATGGTGAGTGCTGTGAATTGTGTAAGACTGATGAAAAAAAAAGACAAGAAATAACAAGTGTTGGTAAGGATGTGGAGAAAAGGGAATCCTTGTGCTTTGTTGCTGGGAATGTAAACTGGTGTGGCCACCATGGAAAACACTATGGAGGGTCCTCAAAATAAAGACAGTTTCTTAAAAAAAAAAAAAAAAAGAAAAAAAGAAAAGGAAGAAATGGGGCTTCCTATACTATTTCAGCCCCAGATCTAGGAAGCAGCTATCTGTTAAGAGTTCCTTTGATAGTTCAAAATCTTTATACTCCTGATCCTTATATTAATGTACTCATGCTCCTACCCACCGGCTCCCCCCCCCCAACTATTCCGGGAGTCAGACTACTTGAAATCTTATCTATAGTGCTCGAAGATGAGGACAACAATGACACCACCTTCTAGGGTGGTTCTGAAGATTAAATCAGTTAATATATGCACAGGGCTTGGCACATGCTTAGCCCTAGATAAGGATTTGCTATTATTACTACAGAGTAGGTCTGCCTCATTCCAAAATTCCTAAAGATTACCACTGGAACCAACCTTTACTTAACTTTTTGAACTTCTTTTTCTAATTAAAACAATCTTTTGGGGAGCTTAATAGATAAAATGAGTACATATTGGACAGACTATGTCAAAGGTCAATGATTTGATGACCCTCCACCCCAAATATGATTTTTAAAAATATATCTGAAATGATCCTCTTCAGTAAGTGATGGAAATAAAAGTCCTACATTTGCATAAAGACATTTTAATCATATTCGGCGATTCAGTTTTCTTGAGATAAGTCATAGCAGTGGCATGCAAAATCCATTGAGAACGTACTGTCGAAGTTACAGGAAACGATGGGCGTGTTTGCCCCAAACACGGTGGTGGCGCTGTACTTCTGCCTGTCCGAGCTCTTCTCGTCTCCGTCCTCAGTCGTGTCCGCGCCCTGAAGAGGCAGGAAGGTCCATTACCAGTGCCTCAAAACCAAGAGGCAAGAATTACAAAGAAACAGAATAGCAGCTTTTAAAAGAGACTTTTCTCATCCAATTACTCCATTTTTAAGTAAAGATGAATAAAGCCCAGCACAGCCAGTGTCTCACCCAAGGTCACTTAGCTGGAAAGCCACAGAGCAAGAAGTTGAAGCCAGTCTTTTGCCTCAAGTCCAGGCTTACAAACCCTGATGCTGAAAATTTAAAAGAGGAAAAGCATAAAGGATAAATAAGGGGATTCAAAGGGTAAGAGGAGGATAGGATAAGCCACAGAAGAACATATCAGAGTCAGTGCGTGGAAATATAAAAATAGGCTGCGTTTGGAAATGGTTCCCAACCACCACGTCTTGTAGACAGACCACTGCCATTTTCATTCCTTCCACTTTGCACTCCCCTCCCCGCCTTCTTTATTGTGCTTCCGTATTATTCTCTAATTCTGTGAGCCATCCTTCTGTTTTTCTCCCCCTCACATCTGGATATTTAAGTTTCTTGGTTTGTTGAACAGTTGTAGTTTCCAAGGTTTAATCCAAAGAAGCTGTGCCTGGGATGTCACCTTCAGTATTTGGAAAATGTTGGGTGCGACAACATTAAACAGGTGTGTCTTCAGTAGAACTTCTTAGAACCTCTCCTATATTCATGGTGTATTCGTGCAACAAGAGTTATTGAGCACCTAGGCTGTGTAGCTTTCTCCCAAATTATCTGCAGTCCCGCAGCACTGGAGGGGGTCCCTGTGGAGTCAGTGTGTTTCCAACCCCCATCTATTTTCTCGATACCAATAGTAATTGAGCTCTGAATATTGTTACTTACGAGGGCACCTTCAAGTTTAAAAATGGCAGCTGCACCATGTGTTTCTGAAGGAGCCATTTTTCTTCTCCAGCGTCTGCGGCGAAAGGTATCTGAACTCCGCTGTTTCCAGTGAAATTTCCAGCCAATTAAAGAAGCATATTCCCAGCCGTCCCGATCTTCATATTCTTCCATGGCCTAGACCAGAAGTCAACCTTTTAATGCTAATGATAGTCACCATCGTAACAACAGTAATCTCCTCCTCCTCCTCCTCCAGAACATGGATTCATTCTCAAATTGCTTTCCTCATTTCATTAGCTCATAAGACATCATTATTCTGATATAGTTTGGAAAACACTGTTATCTCTACCTTAGAGAGGAAAAAATGACCATCCTCCCCAGGATTTAAACGCTTCATCTAAGCTGGCAGCCGGCATAACTAGTAAGTAAGTAACAGATCAGAGTATATTACTTTTTTTTTAAAAAAATATTTTATTTATTTGACAGAGAGAAACAGGGCCAGAGAGGGAACACAAGCAGGGGGAGTGAGAGAGGGAAGCAGGCTTCCCGCCGAGCAGGGAGCCCGATGTGGGACTCCATCCCGGGTCTCCAGGATCATGACCTGAGCCGAAGGCAGTCGCTTAACCAACTGAGCCACCCAGGCGCCCCAGATCAGAGTATATTACTTTTGTAGTAATTAATAACTTACAAAGATAGGACTTTTTATCCTAAAAACTATTTATAAATGCCCTCAGTTTTCAGCGTTTTACACAGTTCAACAAATATGAGCGTCTACTCTGTGACAGGATTGTGTTAAGAGCCGAGGAAGCAGCGCAGAACAAGACAAGAAGGGGTCCTGGCCTTCACGTAGCCAACACTGACTGGTGGGACCTGTAAGTATCTTAAAACTATGCCTAGATTTAATACATGCAAAATAATACTGAATAATATTTCTGATCTCAGAAATAAGAGCTCTATGTGGGTTCCTATCATTGTAGGATTTTTTTTCAACTTTGAATAAACATAATTCCATAATACCCTAATTAGAAGCCTGGTATTATACCCATTTTGCAGATGAGAAAGGAAATGAGACCAAGATTTGAGTCCTTGTGTATCTCATTCCAAGTACTGAACTTGCCACTCTTTCGTTATGCTACCAAAATCGTTTCTATTACTACTCGGTAGCGTTCTCACCATTTAGCCTACTTCAGATCGCCTGGAAGACCTGGTGAGAGAGACTGCTGGGCCCCTACCCCTGCAATTCTTAAATCAGTAGGTTTGGGGTGAGGCATTTCTAACACATTTCCAGGTAATGTGTTGTCGCTGGTTGGACTGTGGAGCGTATTTTGAGAACCCTTGAGCAGGGAGAGCCTTAAGCTCTTGACTGACGAATGGCTTCTGTAGAAAAAGCCAAGAAATGGGAACTTGTGTGGCCCCCGGCCCAGCCCCCTCCCACGCCAGCTCTTACCCTTGCAGTGCTTGAAGTGCTTTGTGTTAAATCCTTCTTGCGTTTTCGGACCAGCCTTCGCCGTCGATGAGTATGATACATTTTCTCTGCTGCGACCCAGGATTTGGGTTTATTATCAGGAGGAATGGTAATTCCATACTCCCAGCCTGGAACAGAGTTTGCAAACAGTTATCCCCAAGAGATACATTTGCCAGATTGCCAGATAAACTTTCGGGAAACATCCAGTCACTGTCTCTGCTCCCCCCGCATTCTCTCCCGTGCCAGTGAATGCCACTGCTCTTTTCACTTTGCTGCAATTCAGCTTGAATATAGCTTTGTTCCCCTGGATCCCTCTGCAAACAGCTTCCTTTGCTGCCACGGGGTCTCTTCTTTCATCCCTCCTGTCACTCATGGTAATTAAGTGCATCTAACAATAACACACAGAGCAAGAGAGCGGGGGACAGCGGGGACAGTGGGGACAGCGGGGACAGGTGTGGCCTGTGTAGTTATACAGCAGGTTTTAAACCCGGCATCACCACATGCTAGCTATTTACTAAGAAAGTTTCTTGCAGGTTAGTAAACCTGTCTATGGCCCAATTTCTCCAGCATAAAGGTAAAGTATATATATATATATATATATATATATATATATATAAATATAAAGTATAAAAGTATATAAAGTATATATATATAAATATATATATATATTTTAAAGATTTTATTTATTTGACAGAGAGAAACACAGCCAGAGGGGGAACACAAGCAGGGGGAGTGAGAGAGGGAGAAGATGGCTTCCTGCTCAGCCCAATGTGGGGCTCAATGTGGGACTCGATCCCTAGTCTCCAGGATCATGACCTGAGCCAAAGGCAGTCGCTTAACCAACTGAGCCACCCAGGCGCCCCAAGTATACTTTTTAAAAAAGAATTCATCAAGGTGATGCCTGCAAATTACTAGGAGATGCTTAGCACATAGTTTCTGCTCAATCAATGCTAACTGTTATGATAAGGCTTGGTGAGTGCATCAAGATCAGCAAAGAAGTTATAATCTACTTGAACCCTTCTTTATCCATGCTTGTTCTTTCTTTCATAAGGAAAAAAAAATCAGATTTCCTTTTTTTGATATTTCCTCATGTTATAGTTCATTTAACTTCAGATTACTGTTCATAGAAAAGGATCAACACCATTAATGGAAGCTACATCAATAATCTACATTATTGTGTATCAACTATACTTCAAAAAAAAAACCCCAAAACAATCTGTATTATTGCTGAATAGGATGACCTTTCTTTTTTTTTTTTTTTTGAAGATTCTTATTTATTCATGAGAGATGGAGAGAGAGGCAGAAGGACAAGCAGACTCCCCACTGAGCAGGGAGCCCAAGGCAGGGCTTGATCCCAGGACTCCAGGATCATGACCTGAGCTGAAGACAGCCACTTAACCCACTGAGTAACCCCCATGCCCCGAATAGGATGACTTTTAAGGCACTTTACAGTCCTGCTTCCGGGGCCCCAGGGTCCTGTGTGTGATGTTCCCAGGAGCCTGTGGGGTGTGATGAGAATAGAGAGCACCCACATTCCAGTTCTCGCCCAAATTCTCATCTTAGATCCCCCAGCATCTCAAAGTGCACACACCTGGCCCACTGTGATCTCGTCTTTTTCACTCTGGCCACCCCCACCCACACCTGTCCAAGTACTTCCTTGTCCTTCAGAGTTTGTCTGAATAGTCACGGGTAATATCCAAGCCTGATTGTCACAGCCCAACAGAAGCAGGACTCCTCCCTCCAAGGAAACTTCGCTCGGGTTAACCAAGGCCTTCCTGCAGTGACCCCACCAGGTAGTAGATGTAAAATGTTACCTTTCTCATCCACGGCCCGATTTATATCATACACCCATGCGTCATCTTCCCACACCCAGCCTGGAGGGCAGGTCAGTTCGCTGGGTGAGGCTGCCTTATCACCATTCTGTTGAAAGGAAAACAAAACAAACCAAAACAAAAAAGGAAGAAAAGTAAGCCATAGGGTCAGAGAAGATGCAAAGAGGAGTGGCTGCCTCACACTTAACAATGGGTATTCACATGCGGACTTATGAATCTCTGATCTCTGTGCACAATTGCTACAAAAGATTAGTTTTTTTAGAATACCCTCTGTTCCCACTATTGGGGTATGTGTTGGGTCAAACCATGGGAAATTGTTGTAGATCAAAAATTGTCAAATATCAGCAATTTCATAAGGTTCAACTTAATATTATGAAATGGTGAGACTCTATGAGGAGCTGTATGGGAAAGAAACCATCAGAGATGGATAAAACAAAAACCACGTTTTCAAGTACAAGATAATGTCACTGGAGGCCTAGGTGCTAATCTTACAAGATTGAGCAAGGTTTAAATATTGACTACATTAAGACTGACATTTATGAAAAAGAGTTCATCAGAACAGAAATAAAGGTGGTCCATAAACATGGAAAATGCTCAGCCTCACTTTATTTTTTTAAAATGTATTTTCTTAAATTATTTATTTAATTTTTAGGCGGGGGTGGGGGGGCAGAGGGAGAGTCAGAATCTTAAGTAGGCTCCATGTCTGGCACTGAATCCGACTGGGGCTCGATCTCATGACTTGAGCCGGGCTCAATCTTAGGACCCTGAGATCTTGACCTGAGACGATGACCTGAGCTACAATCAAGAGTTGGACGCCTAACTGACTAAACCACACAGCTACCCCACAGCCTCACTTTAAAGTAAGAGTGGGGAAATGGAAAGGATATTGGGCACTGACAAAGTTGTTGTAGTGGGGGTAGTGAGTGTTCAGGAAACAGCCCTCTAACACGCTGTTGCTGGAAATACAAGCTTCCACAACCTATTTGAAAGAGGTTTGGCAATATTTATTAACATTGTATATGCACTGAAATCTGACCAAACCCATCCAGGGATCTCTCCTGGAGATAAACTTTTACAAGTGAATAAAAATGTATATATAAGGATGTTTACTGCTGCATTACTTGAGAAAACCAAAGACCGGAAAAATACCAAAATGTCCACAAGGTGAGGATATTTAAATAAAGAGGGCGCACATAATAAGACACTCTGCAAGCATTTTTAAAGAAAGCTCATAGATCTACATGTACTGATATCAAAGGATGCCCAAGGTACATTGTTATATGAAAAATAGAGGTTGTTGATCCTATTTAGGTACAGGGGTGGGAGGAAAGAAGTTATATAGTTGAGTATGAACAGAAATGCGACTTCAGCAGTCATCGTGGGATGGACTGTAAATCTGGGAGAATTACTTTTCACTTCCTTCTATGCTGTTTGAACATTTTAAAGACATATGCATTCCATTTGTTGTGATTTAAAAAACTAATTAATACGTACATTAAAAAAATTACTCGACTCAAACTCTACGACGTACTAACATCTAGTTAAACAGCTCCAATGTCTTTTCTAGAGAAAGTCATTAGAGGTGCACCTGTGTGGCTTCGACCTGCACGAGGCTACTCAGGACCCAAGAGAGAGCGGAGGCTACTCAGGACCCAAGAGAGAGCGGAGGGGGAGGGGAGGCCGCGCCTGGTGGTAGCTGGGTGCGCAGGGCCCACTCACCGCGTCCGTGTAGGTGTCCTCGGCTGCCTTCCACTCGCCCCCGGGGTAGCGACTCTCGTTCTGGTACACTTCATCCGTGAACTCCGTGTGACCCGCGTCTGCCTCCGTCAGCAAGCTGTGGGCCAGCCTCATGTCACCAAAGGAGCAACAGTAGCCAACACCCCCAGCTCTGCCCTGTGGCCGGGAAACATCTACGCAGGTTCCCTCCTGATGCTAGCCCTGGGATTCTCCACCAACCCTTCCTGCTAATAACTTCTGGCATTCTTTGGAAGAAGGGGCTGTAGGAACAATAAGACCTAAAGCACAGAGGACTCCTCCAGCTCCCGGGGCTGTTCCTTCTCAGGAATCAGGGTGGGGACTGGGAAAACAGTCTTGTGGGCAGCTCCTTATGCAGACCTCATGTTCTATATTTTTGTTTCAGTTCATGGCTGTGCAGCTTTTTTGCAGCAAAATGCCTGGCTAACAGTTCAAAAGAATAGGATGTTGTCCACCCTCATTCCCCCTGTTTTAAAAAATGGAGTGGAGACAGTCTCATGAGGCCAAGCGTGGAAATTTTTACTCATGGCTTGCATGGTCTACGTAACAGAAACTGAAGGGAGGAGTTTCAATTTTCTGGATAGTTCCTAGGTCGATGGCCAAACCAGGTCATTTAAGACTCCAGACTCCATTTAGGTTCTTAAGAAAGCCATACTAACTCTCTGCAGTGCCAATTTTTCTCTTGGATTTGGAACTATTTTGACGACCCGTAAAGGAAAGTATAGAGGCTCTAACTCTGACTTAAGTCTTCTGCCAGGGACCCACTCAAGGGAGGTTTCTTTTTCTTTTGCTGCCCCGACATCTCTTCCCTGCCGAATCCTCCCCAAGAATCAAGGACTGGAAAGAAATCAGAATAGAAGTGGCCCCAACTATTTGTATAAATTAAACTCATCCCATCACTTTCTGGGCCCCAGAGAAGGAGAACAGAAGACCCGGCTGCTGCCCGTGGGGTCCCATCGAGCCCTGACATGGTCTGACCCTACGCTTTTCCAAACATAAGGCCTCTGCCTTTCCCTGTCCTCACTAACCTTCCTTCCTTCTGTCCCATTCAAATTCCATTTCCCTTCTCCTCACCAGCAAAGCGAGCTGTCACGGGTTAAAAGCAATCACCAACAATCATCAGGTCTTAACAGATCAGACCAGACCTGGCACGCTCATTTCCCTCCTTCCCTAATGCCTGTGATCACAGGAAACAAATGTGGACTGAGAGGAAAAACTCTAGTTTGAGGCCTTGAAATCCAACTTCACAAGCTTGTTTCCTCCAAACTCAAATATGTTCCATGAGGTGGAGAAGAGGGAGTTCCAATTCTGACGCTGTTGGCGACACTCAGACCCAAGCTCCAGCAGACGCATGTTTGCCTTCCCTCTACTGTTCCTTTCTTTTAATAAGCTTTTGAGACACAATTCACAGATCATATAATCCACCCATTTAAAGTGTACCCTCTACTGTTTCTTATAGACATTCTAGCCTAAGAGCGGAGGGCTGGTTTTGGTGCCCAGGCTGGACCGTACCCCCTACAACCTAGGTGTCTATGGGCAAGTTACATAATCTGTCGGTCTCCGTTTCCTCACTTGTAAAGTGGAGATAATGCTATTATTTGTTGGGAGGTAATTCTCTATGAATTACTGCAGTGTCAAGGGTATTTATAGGAGGAATAATTACGGAAGACAGAGAGGTAGTGTCTCTCTTTCTCTCTTGAGCAAAGGGCCGGCTTGCTTGCTTGCTGCCCAGTGAAAAACAATCAGGTTCCCTAAGCTCGGGTGCCTTTCCTGTCACACAACCACTTCATGGGTAAGTGTCATCTGACCATCTTCTTGTGGCCCCATAACACTTGGGGCTCTGAGAACCAGAGCAAATGTTAATACTGGTATTGCTATTGTTGTTGGCAGTGAAGTCCTCCGTCTCTGATGCAAGAGTCCTGTGTCTCCTGCCAGCGTCCACGCAGAATGGCAGGGGACCTGGTTAACTTGGTAAGCTAAAAATCTTGGACCCTTCCTAAGCTTTGACACCACCTACCCCACAGGGCTAGAGGACAGATTGAATGAAGAGATCAGCACACTGGCGCTTAGATTGCTGCCTGACAGAGCCACACATAATAAGTCCTTGATAAATGTTAGTACCAGGTGCTTTTTATATTTCCTTGTTTTATTATGGGGCACCAATGACATATTTTAAGTTTCTATGGACTTATGCTCAGTGGGTATTACATAAATACTACCAAGAACAATGATGGACAAGATTCATTTAGCAATTGCTAAGGAAGAGCCTCACTATCACTCTTTTTCTCTCAGAAAATGGAAAAACGTACCTTCTTTCAGGATCAACTATCCAGTCTCCTTCCCATTCCCAGCCTTTTGGAGGCAAAAAGAATTCTCTCTTGAGTTTTATTTTTCCTGTGACGTCAGAAAATTTATGACGACCCACTAATCCAGAAGTGCCCCACTTTCCAAACATTAGAGCTTGGTTTTCATACTGCAAAAACAAATTAGAGAAACACCATCAGAGAAGGAAATAAAACCCACCCATAAATTTTTAAGCCCATTTAAGCTAAACCATGATAGAAAGTGAAAAAACTTTATACCCAGGAGGCAGGGACCTAACTTGGGCTGCTACTGATTATGCAACTTTGGGTAAATCACTCATATTTCTAGACTCAGTAATCCCATCTGTTCACTGGGGATAATACCACCAGTTCCCACAGAATTGTTCAAATGTGCAACTGAAAGTGCTTTGCAACTAGTGGTATGTCACACTGTTGCTTCTATCTTTATATTGAATAGCTCCAAATGGTTCTCTGAACCTAATTTTTTTGAATACTCATAAAGTCCACAATTTACGAATGTGCAGCCTTCTAAGAGTTTATTTGTTAACAATCTACTGCCTAGAACTTGGGGCACATTTCCCCGCAGAATCAACATTGTAATTGATGGTACGTTTCCTAGGCAGTCCACCAAGCACTTGTCTGACATATGAAGGTCCTTTAAGGGCCCAACCTTTATGGTGCCTAAAAGTTCTATGGCTTCATCCCCTCTGGAGTGTAGTGGGGATGAAGACCAAGACCTTTCTAGAAGCGGGTTTAGCGGCAAAGACAGACTCTTGTTTACTGGGTATTTCTAAGTTAGAAGCTATAGATCTACAATGGTCTGCCCTTCACTCTCAACCACCAAAAGGGCTGAGATTTGCCAGTGGTGAGTGTTCCTGTTTCGTTGCAAGCTGAAATTTCCATTTTCTGCCGATGAGCCCACTGAAAACATGATTTGCAAGTGGCAGGGGAGTTTGAGGTCAAAGAAGGAAGAAGTTTGAGTAAAGGATTGATGGGGAATTTGGGTTTAAGCAGATACAACAGGCCCTGTCTCAGATATGGGTTCTGAGCCTTAGACATGAAATAAGCTCGAGGAAGCAGCTAAAGAAGCTATTGTTACAAGGGCCTGTGAGACTTGGGGACATGTGCATGGCTCCTTTGGTTTCTAAGGGACAAGGACACAGAATGGAGGTGCAGGGTGTTTCCACTTCTGCCTGGAAGCCAGCGTGGCTACAGTAGAATCTAGACAAGAAGTTGAGCAGAACTGTTAGCACCTGTGAAGTCCCTCAGGGACCTCTAGAAATGTGGTAGGGGAGGGGGTGCTGAGGGATTCTGCAGAGAACCGAGGTCTAGTATTGGTGCAGGAAGGCGAGAACCAGTGAAATGTCCCTTATTGTTATTAATGTGCCACTACTGGTACCCACGGGCTGTGAGAATGTAAAGAAACTAGAGTCATGCAACTAAAATGCAGGGATTGTCTCTTTAGCATGAGTTGGAGCTAGAGTCTGAGCTGTGAAGGGAAGGATCTAGAAATGGGAAGGGATGAAAGGCAGCCCTGGACTGGATGAGCCTTGCTCAGTGCCAGCATCTTCCAGCTCAGCTCTAGCCTCAGCTGGAGGGCAGGCTAATGCCAAGAAAACCTCCACGAGTGTCGGAGCGAGTGTCTCCTACGTGCACAGTGCCCTCCTTACTGGGTTGTGTGTCGGTCACTCTGTGGGTCCCGACGTGGACAAGAAAACCTTCCGTCAGTCTTTCCCTGTGCCCCCAGGTGAAGGTCCCTTTTGGGATTTTAGGTAGTGCTGATGGCTGGGTGCTGCTGGATGAAGGTTTTTCTCTGAGGACAGGACACTCCCCCCCTACCACCACCCAGAGGAAAAGACAGCGATGTCATTGAATGTACCATTTCAGCAAAGACAGTGAACGTTCCTTCTGCGAAGCTATTGAACTTCTTCTCAACAGCACTCAAGCCCAGCCAGATGTTCACTCGCAGCTCTGCGGGCACCTTGGGTCCATGGGTTTTCTCCTGCGGATACTGTGAGACGCACAATAACATGCTCAAGCCCAAAGCAGACTGAACATCCAATCATCACTCTCCCCAGTCTAATTTGATGTTTGCAGAAAGTAATTCCAAATGACCCTACGGCAGAGATTATAGTAACAATAAAAGCGGTGGTTCTCAAAATGTGAGCCACGAACCCATTGTGTCCTTGAGCCTTTCCCAGAGGCTCATGGAGTTAGAACTATTTTCCTAATAATACCAACACGTTCCTTGTCATTCTACTGCATTGATGGTGCAAAAGCACGCGGATGAGACTCTGGGCGTGAAGCAGGAATCAGGGCAGTCCCACCAGGTCACTCCGTGAAGAAAGCAAATATGAGTCTGACTTACAAATTCCCTCAATAAAACAGTAAAAATTACTGATCTTATTAAATCATGATCTTTGAGTATATCTTTTTTTTTTTTTTTTAAAGTAAGCTCCACATAAGGAGTAATATAGAGGACAGTAGGAGAAGGGAAGGAAATGGGAAGTGGGGTAAATCGGGGAGGGAGATGAAACATGAGAGACTTTGGACTCTTGAGGGTCTTGGAGGGTAGGGGTGGGGGATGGGCGAGCCAGAAACAAACTGAGGGCACGTAGTGCATGGAGCACTGGGTGTGGGGCATAAACAATGAATCTTGGAACACTGAAAATAAATAAATAAATAAATAAATAAATAAATAAATAAATAAATAAATAAATAAATAAATAAACAAGCTCGCTCGCTCCACTTATGACTCTGAGATCGAGAGTCACATGCTCTATGGACTGAGCCAGCCAGGCACCCCTGTGAGTGTATCTTTCTAATATACTGTGTAATGAAATGGAAAGTACACACAAATCACTTCTGCTGCCCATTAAAATGTATATCTTGAGAAAAAGCTCTTGTGCTATTGTGAACTGAATTAGCCTTTTTTTTTTTAATGGAAATCTTTTGTACTTGAAACAGCAACTGACAGACAAATGTGATTATTGAGACTTGAGTACGGGGAGGATGTGTCCTGGAACATAACCAAAGTAAGCCTGTCACTTCAAGGACAGTAATTGACTGTATTCTGTTGCCAGTGATAAAACTCAGGCTTTCAAGTAAAAATAAGAATTTTGGAGAACATGTGTCTGTCATGGTGGGCTTGATAGCATCCTGATACATAGAGACTTTCCTGATGAGTGATATTAATTGAAGTGACTTTCTTTCAATGTTGTAAGATGAAATGTGTCAATATTAGGAAGATCTGCATAACTCAATGAACTAATATTTTCTAAATAATCAACGTGAAATGTCACAAAATCATGCGTGGATAATAGAACTATTCAAAGTACAAAATAAACCAATAGATTTCAATGCATTTTCAGAATGAAAAGTTCATTGATGTGGTTTCAAATTCCATACTGCAAATCACCTTTTAGAAGCTACAATTATCTGAAAAGGATATTAAAATACTCTTCCCTTTTCCAATTACACACCTATGTGAGGCCCAATTCTCTTCATATACTTCTTTAGAATTTTATTTTTTATAATTTTTTTTAAAAATCGTTATTTATTTGAGAGAGAGCACCAGCAGGGGAAGCGGCAGGCAGAGGGAGAGGGAGCAGACAGAGAGGGAGGCAGAGGGAGAAGCAGGCTCCCCGCTGAATAATCTGGGAGTGCAGTGGGGGTGATGGTGGGGGTGTGGGAGGAGGTTCTCTATCCCAGGACCCCAGAATTGTGCCCCTTGCTAAAGGAAGATGCATAACTGACCAAGCCACCCAGGCACCCCTCTCTTCATATACTTCAACCAAAAAACTTATTCTATCAGATTAACTGTAGAAGCAGATACGAGAATCCAGTTATATTTCGATGAAGCCAGGAATTAAACAGGTTTGCAAAAATGTAAAATGCTCTTCTAATTTTGTAAAGAGAACACAGTTATATTTTATTAAAATATGTAACTTATATTAAGTATAATGGGTTTAATTATTACTTTAAAGTGAATTAATAGTTTTTAAATTTCTCATTTTAATTTCTATTACAGTGAATACTGATGGCTATAATTCATGGAGACAAAAGCTCTCTGGGGTCTTCAATAATTTCTTTGAGCAAAAAACCCCAATGAATTAAGTGTTTCCCTAAACTGGATAATGAGTGTTAACAAAATGAGTAAATGCATACAACACTGTCTAGAAAGCATTTTGCTGTTTATCCACAGAGTTCTAAAACCTGACATGGAAAATACCATGTTGCCTCCTCTCCCACCCCCTGTGAAATTTTATTTATTCATCAGTTTGCTTCCACCGACTGCTTACAGACACAATTTTAACTGTGGTTCTCTCTGAAGTAAAATTTATTCCACCAAAGGATACTTGAAGGAAGATAATCGCTCTGGTTCTATTTTCACTCTCCTAATTAAAGAACAATGAATACATTTATTAAAAATTAGGAGATATCTTCTTGTTTTAAAAGAACATTCTCGGGTGCCTGGGTGGCTCAGTGGGTTAAAGCCTCTGCCTTCGGCTCAGGTCATGATCTCAGGGTCGTGGGATCGAGACCCACATCGGGCTCTCTGCTCAGTGGGGAGCCTGCTTCCTCCTCTCTCTCTGCCTGCCTCTCTGCCTACTTGTGATCTCTGTCAAATAAATAAATAAAATATTAAAAAAAAATTCTCCCCTGGCTGCTTTTTCTCTTCCTGATTTTTCTTTCTTTCCCCAAATCCAAAGAACTGGGCTGGGGTTGGCCAGGGATAGGGATCTCAAACCATGCAGCTGGGACTATTTCGATTTCTTAGTTTTTAAGCCCCCAGCCCTCCCTTGGTTCTCCATAAGCACACACAGAGCAGTTTTTAATGCGGGGTCCTGGGGTAGGCTTACAAGGTCTACAAAGCTCCTGAATTACGTGTTAAACATTGGCTGCCCGTGAGAGGTATGTGCTTCTGGAAAAGAGGGCCGGCAGCTCTCATCAGGTTCTTAAAGAAGTCCATGACTAAAAATCTTCAGAACCACTGCCCTAAAGCAGCAAACTCTTAGTTTTCAATCTGAGGATCAATCTGTTAGGGCACAGATTGCATAGACAATATTTCTTTCTTTTTTTTCTACTTCCTGATTCACTAGAAGGAAAGGGCATGACACATTAGAAATAAGAGGAAAATTCATGCCAGAAAGCATGGCATTCACAATGTCACCTTACTGTTAGTGTCACAGAGATCTCTATGGAAGTGTCCCTGATTAAACGCCAGCAGATGCCAGACCACTCTCTTGGAATTACCACCCTAGGGGAAGCTGCCAGAAAACGGGTCGATACTGATCACGATGGCGCTAGTCATGCAGGAATCCGCAAACAAAGCAGCCCCTTCTTGGCAATGAGGGCTTTGCATCTAAGCAGTTCACGTTACACGGGATGAAGCTGTACCTTCAGCAAGACAGTCTGGGTTTTCCCGCAGTATTTCCCAGATGCAGTCTCCCCACTGGTGGAGTACAAAACCTGATGGGCCGGAATACGTGCGTAGGCCAGTCTCTTCTCTCCCCGGATCATCCAGATGATAATGTCAGGCATACTGTTCTGTGGCTGGTCCCGTGAGTGGACGGCAAAGGAAGCAAAGCTGGAGTTAGTCTACAAGGAGAGGGACTGGACACCCTGCACGCTGGCTCCTCAGGGCTCCCCGGAACACACAAACTGTGGTGAGGGATCAGTCTGAACGCCTGAGTTACCTATTTTCTGGAGCACACGGAGCCTGCGGGGCTGGGAGGCAGGCTGTGGCTGGCCAGAAGGAACAGGGGGAAGCGGAGGGGGAGCTTCACCTGCCCGAAGCCTGCCCTCCATAGCTCGGAGAAGCACTTTAGGAAATATCCACTCTTCTCACCCATCACGGGCAGAAAGCCCTCAACAGCAGTCAAGGGTCCCAGGACTCACACATGTCACGGGACACAGACAAGCATCTCTAGCTCACAATCCCATGTTTGCCCCATCTGAGATGCTCATTTACTTTTTTAAAAACGTCCTGTTTTCAGGACGCCTGGGTGGCTCAGTTGGTTAAGCGGCTGTCTTCAGCTCAGGTCATGATCTCGGAGACCCGGGATCGAGTCCCACATGGGGCTCCCTGCTCGGCAGGAGGCCTGCTTCTCCCTCCCTCACTCCCCCTGCTTGTGTTCCCTCTCTGGCTGTGTCTGTCAAATAAATAAAATCTTAAAATAAATAAATAAAAAAAAATAAAAACCTCCTGTTTTCTGATTATAAAGAGGATATAAGGTCACCATAGGGAACTTTGAAAGTACTAAAACACAGAAAGTAGAAAATAAAAATCACTTATAATCTATGTTGTTGCACATCTATTTCTTTTTTTTTAATTTAAGATTTTATTTATTTATTTGACAGAGAGAAACACAGCCAGAGAGGGAACACAAGCAGGGGGAGTGAGAGAGGGAGAAGCAGGCTTCCTGCCAAGCAGGGAGCCCGATGTGGGGCTCGATCTGGGGTCTCCAGGACCATGACCTGAGCCGAAGGCAGTTGCTTAACCAACTGAGCCACCCAGGCGCCCCTGCACATCTATTTCTATCCACAAATACATGACAATCACCCTCCACCTGAAGCTGAGCAGGAGGGGTTTCCTATGCTCCTGGTTTTCCAGTTCCAGAGGTTAATGGCAGCCAAAACTCATCCAGTGCCCCTGCGTGCTTTATATTCATCATCTTCTTTATATTCATCATCTTCCACCTTCACAGTACAGTGCTGTAAAGTGAGTATGACAATGGTCTCCGTTTTGTACACGGGGACACTGAAGCTTGGAGAGGTTGCCCAAGGTCACACACGGCAGATCCGGGATTCATAAGCAGGTCCTCCCCATCCCAGGCAAGGATGGCTCCCCCACCCTCTGTGCCACACAGATCTGCTACAGTATCCCTCGGCTTGAGGTATTCTCTGCTAGTGTCATGATAATGACAAGAATTTATCCACCATGGAGACCCTTCCAGGTCCCCCAACTCCACATTCTCCGCCTGTCCCCACTTCAGTGATGCTCAGCCCATTACCCATGAGCGTCCCAGCCCAGGAATTCCTCAGTTGCCCCACCTGTCAGCTCTGCTCAATATCCCAGATAATACACTAGAGTCTCCAACCACTTCTCTAGCTGTGGTGTCATTCCTCAGAATCCCTCTTCCACATCAAGTGACCTTTGAGTAGTTTCAATGTCCTACCTCTTCAGTCAGTTGCAGTAACTTGTCGAGCCAGTCCTCGATTTCCATCAGTGTAGACCTCACCTCCGTGGCCTCAGACCTCATCCTCACGGCGGCCTCGTGGATCTGGGAGAGAGACCGGGACCGCAGCTTTTGGATCTGGGTGTCCAGAACCGTGACGTTGGCTTTTCCTTCCAGGAGAGGCGACGTGTACCTAAAGAAAGGAAAGAAAACCCATATTCTGCAGACTAGTTTTCTGGGCTGTAGAGCTGTTGCATCCATTTATGTCTGACTTCCACCTTGGGAGCCACACTGGCTTCCTGACTCCATCAGCCTGAGCAGCTCTGAGCTGCACTGAGTGTCTGTGGCCCTGGCAGCCCCGACCTGCCAGACGGACTCTCCCAACTCTCGTAAGGAATTTCTTGGGTTTGACTCCAGGCCCGTGGAGTCAGTGGAGAGAAGATGGAAACAGGTGCAGCATCTGGGAGGAAGGAGTCTTCCTTTCTTTTGCTTTTTTACAACCAGCAAGTCAAAGGCAGATCACAGA